>BQKZ01000644.1:124853-143658 GCA_036244855.1 Temnopleurus reevesii
AATATGAATGTAGCTCACACATGTCACATGGTCATGTAACTTCACTTATATCACATTGCACAAATCATAAGCAGACCAGTATCATACAGTATAATTGGCAAAGGATAACATTATCTTAACGATTTACCGAAAGACAATTGATCTCCCATGAGGATTGGGGCGTGGCCGACAATCCTTAGCGATGACTATCGCAATGACACAATTTCACAATTCATGAATCGACTTCGCAATGCTCGTAGGAATACTTTATGAATCAAGAATAATAATTTGTCCTCTTTATTTTCCCCCCATTTCTGGTACAAATCGACTCAGGTAATTGCCGGATTCCGGGGGCCAAATTCGCATCAGATGCAGAGGTTTCAGTCTGTCTCTTATACACATCTATTCATCATATTATGTAATTATTATTATTATTATTATTATTATTATTATTATTATTATTATTATTATTATTATTATTATTATTATTATTATATTATTATTATTATCATTATCATATCATATAAAATCTGTGATTGGAAAACATATCTTCTCACACCAGTACAATATTATACATTCCAACATCCTTTTGATTTTACAAAAGTTTTCCAAAATCTATGATTTGATCATTGTTGTATCGCATTATTTTGAGGCATATATTGTAATAACAAAAATATAGAACGTTGAATTGAGATATGATAAATAGAGTGACAACAAATATCTATCACGCAGGGCTATTAGGGGGATGGGCTCTTCAAAAAAGGTAGGCCTAAATTCTTCTTCTACGGAGAACATTCAAACAGTGGTTTAATTTCTACAAAAGTTTTCGAACAATCTGTTGAACCAGTTTGATCAATGTTTCATTACATTATTTTGAGGCATCAATTTCAATAACAAATATATGAAACGTTTAATTGAGCTATAACAGAAATATTGACAATAAATATCTAACTCGCAGGGGCAAAGAGGGGATGAGCTCTCCCCAAAAAATAGGCCGAAATGAAAATAGCAATATCATGTTTCATTCTTCTTCTAAGGGGAACATTCAAACATTCTTTTTATTTTTACAAAACTTTCCAAAATCTAGTCAACCGGTTTGATCATTGTTTTATCACATTATTTTTAGGCACATAATATAATAAAAATGTGTAACGTTCAATTGAACTAAATAGAAATAGTAACAAGGAATATCTAACTCGCATGGGCAAAGAGGGTGATGATCTCTTCCCCAATAGTAGGCTGAAAAGAGAATACCAATATCATGTTTCATTCTTCCTTCAAGGGTAACATTCAAACAGTGTTTTAATTTTTACAAAAGTTGTTGAAAATTTCAACCGGTTCAATTATTGTTTTATTACATTATTTTGAGTCATATTTTGAAATCACAAAATATCGGTATTTTACGTTCAATTGAGCTATAATAAGTAAACTAACTATGAAATATCAAACGCTCTTCGTATTCAAGGGGACAGAAAAGGGGATGATCTCTTTGGAAAAAAAAAGTAGGCCGAAATGAGAATAGCAATATCATGTTTCATTCTTTTGATCTTTACAAAAAAATTAAGTCAATTCCTCCGGTTTGGTCATTGTTTTACTGCACTCTTTTGAGGCGTATATATTATAAAAGAACATGTAACGTTGAATTGAGCCATAATATTGACAAGAAATGTCGATCGCTCAGTATTCAGGGGGCAGAAAAGGGGATGATCTCTTTGGAAAAAAAGTAGGCCGAAATGAGAATAGCAATATCATGTTTCATTCTTTGATCTTTACAAAAAAAAAATAAGTCTATTCCTTCGGTTTGATCATTGTTTTACTGCACTCTTTTGAGGCGTATATTTCGTAAAAGAACATGTAACGTTGAATTGATCCATAATATTGACAAGAAATGTCGATCGCTCAGTATTCAGGGGGCAGAAAAGGGGATGATCTCTTTGGAAAAAAAAGTAGTCCGAAATGAGAATAGCAATATCATGTTTCATTCTTCCTCTAAGAGGAAATGCTATTCAGACGACGAGGCTCGATGAAAGCCAAGAGTCTATCTGAGTCATTTTTTTTATTGTGATTAACTTTTTTGTTATATCAAGCCATATAGGCTTCGATGAGATTGGTCATTGATGATGATGATGATGATGATGATGGCCTCTTGTATAGCGCCGGTATCCGCCACAGCTGAGCGCTCATGGCGCTTGATTACTCAAAAAATAATGTCTCACAGATTTCAATGTCCTAATTAGTGCTATGGTTTATCTTTCAGTCCAAGAACTCCCAGTGATGGTTAGAGGATTTGGTAAATATCTATTCTTTTCCTACTCTACCTTTAGCTGTGTGTCCGCTTTATCATAATTTTCCCACTTTGTTGTCAGATTCCGATTTGTTTTTACCTTCGCTTTGGTCAGTCTTCCAAACCCCTCTCTGTGCTTATATATGTAAAATTATGGATTACAGGAAGGGGGAAATGTGAGCAAAATTGGAAAATACATTCAAAAGTTATGAAATCAACAAAATAGATAAAATTAATAAAAAATAAAGAAAGCATTTATTCCCTATTGACGGATGTTATTTATGGGGGCACTTTTTTTTACAACCAAATAATTATTCTCTCTTTTTTTTTTCTCCCTTCCTTTTTTTTTAAATATGAATGTAGCTCACACATGTCACATGGTCATGTAACTTCACTTATATCACATTGCACAAATCATAAGCAGACCAGTATCATACAGTATAATTGGCAAAGGATAACATTATCTTAACGATTTACCGAAAGACAATTGATCTCCCATGAGGATTGGGGCGTGGCCGACAATCCTTAGCGATGACTATCGCAATGACACAATTTCACAATTCATGAATCGACTTCGCAATGCTCGTAGGAATACTTTATGAATCAAGAATAATAATTTGTCCTCTTTATTTTACCCCCATTTCTGGTACAAATCGACTCAGGTAATTGCCGGATTCCGGGGGCCAAATTCGCATCAGATGCAGAGGTTTCAGTTGGACAAGTTATTGACAGCACCCACGTGCCAAGTAAAAAGAGACAGTCGAGATGTTTGAGCATGAGCAAGGTACCCTATAATATTATACATACACATTCTATGAAGTTTGTTTGTTAATTTATTTTGTTTTGTTTGTTATAATGATAATGATAATGATACACAACATTTATATAGCACTTAATACGAAGTGTTTCTAAGCGCTCTGTGCATTATTACCCGGCTATAACATGGCTACCATTCGGCGCTCACTGCATACAAGGAATCACCTCCTACCGGTACCCATTCACCTCACCTGGGTTGAGTGCAGCACAATGTGGATGAATCTCTTGCTGAAGGAAATTAACGCCATTGGTGTGATTCGAACATACAACCCAACCGTCGCGTTTTGCTCACACAGTGCTTCTTCTATTTTGTCTTCTTTTTTGTCGTTGCTGTTTTATTACGGAACTGATGTACTTCCAGACATACAGTACAGTTCAAGATTATAATTTTCAAAGTCCACTGCTCTCTGATATTCACTCTTTATGGAGTGAACATTCTATACTTGCTGTACAGAGTAAATGGAACTGAAGGTCAGGAAAGGGGGGATGATAATGTCATTAAAGCCACCACTTGATAATCAAGTTAATCATGTTAATGTCCCCAATTAGTTTCAAGGGGTAATAGATTGTTCACCACACGCTGTACCTCTTCCTAAATTAGGGGGCTACATTTACCCCATTTCCTATCCTATTGGGAGTTGTTACGAGCAATCCGATGTCAGTATTGTTTCAAATATTGTTGTAAAAATATAAGCATTTTTGTGCAGTTTAGAGAAGTTATTACAATAAAAATTTTGAAATGTAAACATGTACGCATTATGACATATACAACGAACACTAAAGAATAACGGTGCAAAATTTCACCTTGTAAAGGTGCAAATGAATGCAATACGGAAACAACTTATTAAGTATGAACAGGACGAGATAATCACGGAGGTATTTATCGCGTGTGAAAGGGGTTTTATACCTCAATTACTAAAAAATAAAATGATCAAGGCAGCCCTCATTGGGATTTAGTTCATATGCTTAGCAACGTCCCGCTGTTGTATTTGCCCGGTCGTGAAAGAAAAACGAAATGTGAACGAGCCAGATTGGCGCTAGGATAGACCTTAGATGCGAAAGGGGGTTTCATACCCGGGTCACACAAGGTTGCACAAGGACACCGGACGAGTATGGGTGTAGAGTACCTGTCGACACCCATTTACTTGTTTTATGCTCATGAATATTTTCCGCTTATTTTCATTATTTTAGTAACATTAACATACTAATTATTTCCTCTTATTTTCGAGGAATAATTTGTTATTCTGATTGTCACAATGATGATTTTCTGCATCAGTTCTTGACTTCTAGTTCGTGATACAACCATCAACATATATGAACGGGTCGTATACACACCAAGCTAGATTTTGCATGTGAAAGGGGGTATTGGTACTTTAATAGTGGCTATAAGCACAGCAATGTCCCGCCGTTATATGCCAGGTCGTAGAACGAAAAACGAAATGTGAAAGGACCGGTTTAACGCAAGGATAAATTTTAGATGTGAAAGAGGTTCTCATACCCGGGTCACACAAGGTTGCACAAGGACACCGGACAAGTATGGGTGTAGAGTACCTGTCGACACCCATTTACTTGTTTTATGCTCATGAATATTTCCCGCCTATTTTTCATTATTTTAATAAGCACCCAAATGGTCTCCGCCCTTTCTTATAAACTAGTCATATATTACCCTGTATTAGGTGTACGTGAGGTGAATTCATTTTCATAAGGTGAAAATAAAATTGTTTGGATGGCTTCCAATGCCATTTTTGAAGAAAAAGCGTTATGTCGATCGGAAAGAGTTTCTCTTTTTTATTGATTCCGAACAGAATTTACATAATTCATGAGGAAAAATAGATGAAGGGGTTGTTGTTGTAAATCGACTGCAAATAAACTGCAACTTTGCAAATTGTAAAGCGCATTTTAATTCGCGCACGGCGCACGGCGTATGCACATTTAACAGGTGACACGACAGTTGGTCCGGCGACAATTGCTCCGGTTCATTTTTCTGGCTAGGAGTAGGGTTAGGGTTAGGGTTATGATAGGGTATATGATTCAGAATGATGTCAAGATTAGGATTACGGTTAGGGTTGGGTTTGGGATTAGGTTTGACATTAGGCTTACTGTGTCAGTTTTTTGCCGGAGCAATTGTCGCCGGAGCATTTGTCATGGAACCATTTAACAAGACGGGCATGAAACATTGATTTTGATTGGCGCGTTCCGATTAACTGCAACTTGCGACCAATTGCAACTTTTGAGCAACAACCCCTAAGAAGAGGTCGAAATAGCTTAGCTAAAGGGTATCTGGAAATGTCTTTCAGGTCATTATTGCAAATGCTTATTCATGATTTTACTGTGATTTATTTTTTTCAATTTTTGCGAAAAGCAAAGAAAGCAACAACAAAAAAGTTCTGGTCGGGCCATCTTTAGAGGGTCGATCGATGGAGGGCATCCAAACGGTTTTTTAGCCTAATGTGCATGCATCGAGCCTTTTCCATTGCTCTCACTTTCTTCATTATATTATGACTTATAAAGCCCAAGTATAGTTTTGGTAAAGAATAAGAAATGTGAATTTTGGAGATATCTATCATGACATATAATTCTTTTACACATTTTGAGACCATAGCATATTTTTTTTACGAACTGATTCTTTAGAAAATTTGAATTTGACCGTTGGACTATATTTAGCGCCCTCTCTTGGTTATAACAGTATTTTACTTGTTATCGGGCATATGCAAAGTTATTTCCGAGATTTGACAACAGAATAATAAAAAGGTGTACACAAAAATAAAATTCTGAAATTTTCATCTAATTCTGTGCATAAGAAGTTGTCCTTTATAAAGAAAGAAAATATTGAATTTGTGTCGTGGGACACGACACTAAAATATTTTGCACATTTTAGGTTATAGCTTTTCCAAAACTCGTTCATCTTTCGCACAATCTTTTGTGCAACATGTTCATGATACTATATTTCATTTTATATAGATTTGAAGACAAAATTTGGCAATAAAAATATTCGCTTTTACCAAAGCTTTACTTGGGCTTTAAGAACGATTTGGTGAAACACTGCCCAGGTCGGGCCGTTTTTAGAAGGTCTGTCGGTGAAGGGCATCCAAACATTTTTTTGTGTTAGCGTAATGATCATACATTGAACCTTTTCCATTGCAATCACTTTCTTCATTACATTATGATTTTTAAAGGGAGAAACAACATTGCTATTTTTCAATAACTGATACAGAAAGAGGTAATAATCTAAAATATTTTTAATAAAGAGTTTATAAGTCCAAAGCAAAAAATGTTTTCAATCGTCCCGAGAGGGTTAAGGAAGATAAAAGTGTTTAAAAAGATAACTTACCCTTCCCTCTATGTCTTCCTTCCAGTGTCGCCAGAAGACCACAAAAGAAAGTAATTGCAAATAAGAACCCCTCCGGCTCCATGTTTTATCGTCTGCTCGTATTCCTTTCCTCTTTATTTCATCAAAGAAATATTTCATGTGGTTTACTTAGGGCAAGAATCACATGTAAAGCGGGATTAAATTGTTGATGTTTTCCCGTTTACGGTTCATTTGTTTCTACGATTCGAGAAGACAGGTTGTGGAGTAAACAAGGAAGCTAAAAACGGAGTTGTATGATTTCCTCGCTCATATGTCCTCAGATGTGCAAAGGTGTTATCCAGGGCCCCGTTGCATCGAGCTCTCCAATCGATCGTACGGCTGTTATCAATCGCAAGTCAATGGGAAATCGTATACTAAAGTTTGCGACTGATTGCAAACTTGTTTTATGTTACAGGCCCCAGAAGTCTGGTAATTAGAAGAGTTGAGTTTCCTTCGCGAGCATCATAGCTAGCAACTTCAAAAAGTACATAATATGCAGGGGCAAATAAATCCTTAAAACTTCACGAGATAGAGCCTCTTTTTCTCCTAGGCCAGCTCATAAAAAAGTTAAAAAAATTGCCGGGGACTTCGCAAAACAAACCTGCGCAATTAACGACGGTGTTGAAATTTGTGAACGGGCTCTGCTGCAGGATTCAGTCCTCTGGAGCTGGGTCTGTCCGAGTCTCTGATACTCTCAAAAATAGGAGTATAATTGCTCTAATATTCGTCCTTCTTCAGGACTTTAGATTCCTAAACAAACATCAACATCAGATATTTGTTTCACGACACTACATTAGTGACAGTTAGCTTGGGTGTATCACTTTTACAAGACACAGCACGCTTCCATAACTCGAGACAGACTCGCTATTGTTGCACTGAATGTCATCGAGAAGACACATTGAACATTTTTTTTGCAATTTTCGTTGTTTTTAGAGTTACCTTTTATCGCCGTTTAGAACATTTTATACCATAAATTTTACTTATTTTTTATCAGGGCATTTGGGTGTCGAGTTTGTAACAGACTCTTTATTATTGCCCTAAATGTCATCGAGGAGACTCATTCAACATACTTGCAATTCCTGTTGCTTTAAAGATTGTTTTTATTGCTATTTAGGATATCTTAAAATGTAATTTTTTTATTTCGCGGTGTCGAGTTTGAAACAGACTCTCTATTATTGTCGTAAATGTTATCGAGAAGACTCATTCAACATACTTGCAATTTATGTTGCTCTAAATTTGGTTTTTATCGTCATTTAGGACATCCTATACTTCAAAATGTCCTTTCTTTCTAGACATTAGAGTGTCGAGTTTGAAGTGGTCGTGTCTGGTGCGGGCGAGATGTATTACGCGCCGAGGGATGCCGATTGGTCCCGAAGGAGTGCCGAGGTGGTGATTACAATCGCGATCACGTAGCGATAATCATGGTCGCAATCGGTATTTTATGTCGTCTGCTCCAATTAGGTTCCGTTTCGTCTTATATTCCATAGAATTAGGAAGAGATCAATATTTGTTTATTCTCCTCAAACTCAAATTAGGTATGTAGTTGATGCTGTCGTCAGATGTTCACAGCGCGGAAAATTATTCAAAATTATAAAATGTAACTGGCACTCCTACCTAATTACTGCACACACTTTCAATTTCAATATGCAATCACGGAGCAAAAAATTTCAGGATGTTGAAATGCGCTCTATTAGGCATAAGAACAATATGATGTCGAATCACATTTAAAAAAAAAAAAAAATTGTATAATCCAATGAAGACTTCAATCTCGTTCATTTGCTCATGAAGAACGCAATATCATCTTCCTTTGTACTTATGTAGCAAAATAATCGGTTAAGGAGTGAAGTATCCGGTAGAGAGCAAAGCAATCTGAAATCGGGAATTCAGCAGCCTGTCCTAAAAGAAGACCCTAAGCTGAATGCCAGCAACGATGGTGAAAAATGAACTTGTAGAAGGGGGCTTGATCACCCGAGAAAGCTCACGAGAACATAGGCCATTCGTAGCTCTTTGCTGCATGTGAACATTAACAAGCAATGTCTCCACTTGGTAATTTACATGATTAAGTAATAACGTCCCATCCAGCGTGCGAAATTAGAAATTAAAACAATCCCCGTTCCGTCTAGGTCGCGTCGCCACGAAGGGGTGTGCAATTACCGATTTATTATTCCGTCATCAACGTAACATGCCTAAGAAGTAAAAACGACATTGGCTTTGAGAGACGGTGAAGAAAGAAAATGACGAAGAAGCTTTCTTTAATTAGCGTCAAACATCAAAACATGTGCTTGCACCTGATGAAGAGAATAATCCCCTTCCGCCTCTAAACCAAACCGCGATCAGAACTTTTATCTGGTGGTCTAACAAACTGCGAAGCTAAGAAGTTGGCCAAGTGCTAGCGAAGTGTAGCGAGCAAGGCGTAATGCGCATGCGCTGCTGGCACGTCCAATTAGATCAGCGATACCGGTTGTGAGAAGTTGTTTCAAGACGATGTTTCATCGTCTGCTAAGTATTCGCTTCTTCTTCTTGTTTGTCGTGTGCGGTGAGAAAATGCGGGTGATCGCAAAGTGGTTTGGAATGCTGGGAGATTCTAATGACGCATCATTTGTATCATAATGTCGCAAGAGTGTTGGGTAAAAAAAAGTCAATCAACATAGCAAAATAATTTAGAAGAAACCAGGGGTGAATCCAGGATTTCCCACAAGGGGGTGACCGGAAATTGTGAAAATTCTCTGACAAGCAAAAAAAAAAAGGGGGGGAGGCAAGGCTCAAGGCACAAAAAAATATGCCCCTAGTTGGTCGAGACGGCCCACACAGCACCGCNCCCCGCCCCCTGGATCCGCCTACAAAAACTGTTAGAAAATAAGGCAAATTAATCTTGAATGTCTTCTTGTGTCATCGGGTCTTTCAATGAGAGCGTTTTTTCAACCGTTCTTTTCTCATATTGAATTTCGAGTAATATCCCTAATCATTTTTATAGAAAATAAACTTAAGCGTGATTTTCTTTTCTTTATTTATTATTATTATTTTTTTTTTACAATGCATTATTTGATAAAGTATATGAGTCAGAGGATCTAGGATAAGTATCACACATTTTGGTTATCTCATTCGTTTGTGATTACATGTTGGAGCATTTTCACTGAAAGTTAAGAATCATCGGCTTTGTATTCTGATCTGCTGGTGATCGAATGGCTGAGCCTTGTCTGAGGGTCCCTTGGACTCTTTGCTTGCACCAAATCTTTATAGAGTATATGCAAAATCCAAGGTACTTATTTCAAAGTGACTCGGTGTTTAACGGCACCAATGCTTAACCAAATCAAAGAAATATGAGAATTAAAACTTCTTTACCTAACTGCTTCAAATCATATCATTTATTTTTCAATTCTTTTCGAAAATTCAAATGTGTACAAAGTAATAAATGATGGAAATAATGAATAAAACAACAATACTACCTTTAATATATTTCGATGCAGATAATACATTTCTTTTATCTTTGTTCGATTTACAGCTTATCACTAATGTTTTTTTTCTTCAAATAACTTATATGGTGTTTTACAATCCAATCGCAGAGACTGTGTTAAATGAGTACTCTAGTTATTACAGTCTTTGTGCTTTTATAATCTTAAATCAAATAAAATCATATCATCTATTTCCAAATATATATACATATATATATATATATATATATATATATATATATATATATATATAATCAAGCATAGGTGCGTCATACATATACATGTATATAAAAGCTATTGACAGCCGTGTGCTGTGAGTCGTATAAACCAACAATAATATTGCAATAACGGAAATCGAGCAAAATAAAACAACACAACATAAGACAAAAAAACAAAGACAATAAAAGGGTAACAAAGAAAGTCAAGCCTTGTCTAAGGTCATCCCTAGACTGGCGCTTGCACCAAATCTTCATCAACTAGTTCAACGCTCTGAGCTGTCATCGAGTATCAATGAGTTATCATCCATCGATGAAGTACATTGCCTCTGGCCTTTCCTATCCTCGGCTGTGTCGAGGTTTAGTTGGGGGTCTAAAATGTGAGGATCCGTTCTTGTGTTGAAGAGAATCGGTATGAAGTGCATTTTATTGCAGTCTTACTTTATAAACTGAATTATAAAACTGAATTGCAAGTACAATAGAATTGTTGGAACACTGACCAAATACACAGAAATCTCATACATCATGAAGCCCCCCCAAAAAAAAAAAAAATCTTTTTGATGGGGCCTAAGGTATGGACATGATGGAAATGAAACAAATGACCCTCCCAGGCCCCCCCCCCCCCCCCTATTTTAGAAAAGGGGTAATGTATGTGAGCGAGAACAGACACCCTGTATTTAAAAAATGAAATAACGCTTATAATGTTGTCACTCCATCTGCTGCCCTCCAACACGCACCCACCCACCCACACATACACACACACACACACACACACACACACACACACACACACACACACACACACACATACCTTCTAAAATTAATCTTGATTCTTTTAGATTGTTTCTTTCTTTTTTTTTTTTTACTTTTCGTCAAATCATAAATTAAAATTTTGTCTTTTGGATGAGTTCGGATCTTATTCTGGAAAAAATTATTAATAAATCTAAATCTAAATAAATGATGAACCTTGTTATGTTAGTTGACTACCCCAACTCCCCATTCTGTTTTGAAATGTAATCTTGATTATTTTTCAGTTTTTAGAAATCAAGTATTGGTTTTCATCCTCATCCGCGCATATATTCTCTTGCATTCTCATTTTATCAGAATTTGTCTTTCTTACTTTTATTGTAAACTTCATGTGTGTTTTCATTGGTCGCGGAGAATAAATGAAATGAGAATGAAATGAAGAAGTTGCCGGGGAGAAACGTTTGACAGAGAACATTCAGCTCCCACGAGTGGAGAGCAGGGATTTGACAAGATTCTGCGCCGTAACTCAAGGCGACGTTTCAATCGTGTGAGTCAAACTTGGGAAGAAAGTGAGTTTCAAGACTCATTTGCCTCAACGCGAGAGTTTCGCCCTTGCCCCATCCCATCTGAATATAAACATGATAAAGCTCCATTTTGATGAAAACAGTTTGATGCATACATGTGAATTTTCCCGTCCATGCATAAGAACTTGTACGTACAAGATCGCTAATAATTTCTTTACATTATTTTCACTTTGATACGTTTCCTATTCGCAAAAATGGACTTTATTTTTCACGATTTTACATCATTTTTAATTTGACGGCCTATAAGAAAGATTTAAGCAGAGACTTTATGATGTTATTCTGTTTAAAGGCTGTCTGGCACCTTAGTGCTTATAGCCAGCGTCGATCCAGCGTTTTTGAAAATTAAAAACGCTTCCTGGACGCACAAAGATGCAGGTCATACGATGGACTGACGTTCGGCTTACGCTCCTTGAGTGCAAGCTGAACGTCAGTCCACCGTATGATCAGCGTATTCTGGGCCCTTGGGAAGCGTTTTCAATTTTCAAAGGCACTGGGCCGACGCTGGCCAGTGTAAGTCGGATTTAAGGGCGTGAAATTATGAAAACGACGTTAAATTGAAGGAAACAGATATCACTTTTTAAAAGGCATCATTTCTTGCAGCTTTGCAACCTTTATGCAGTGGAAAAAATAATAATTTCTCATATGAAAGATTATGATTAATTCCGCTGGGTGACGTAATGATAGATAGAATTTATTCAATATTGTCCCACAAAGGGGTGCACACGNACCAGTGTCATAACCACTAGACCACCGGAGCGCCCTAGCGATAAGGTTCTATGTGAATCCAATGTGTTTGAAAGATTGTGATTAATTCCGCTGGGTGACGTAATGATAGATAGAATTTATTCAATATTGAATAAATTCTATATCTATCAATTTCTCATATCATAAGAAATTTTAACCATATAAGCGATAAAATGGTACCCGCTAATGGTTGTGACAGACATTTTTCAACGAAACGATACAAATTCCATGAACAGAGTATGAAAAAAGGGTAAAACAACACCTTTTTAAAAATTATTGATCATGAGTTGTTAACACGAGATAAACAGATAAAGTGTTTTCGAAAAGTTAAGTCGAACGCAATTTCAATGCTCCTTTGTAATGCTATTAAAATCGGTACCGGTTTGTCATTGTTGGATTCGCACAATTGAATACATGGTGTACGGATCTATTGTCTGCGTTCTAGTCAACTTTCGAAAATAGTTTATATCGTGTTTGTCGGGGTTTTTTCAATTCCCTTCGTTTCTTTGTTTTTTGTATTTGTTTTAGATTCATTAATCCATTTTCATGGCAAATTCGATTCGCTGAAATGTAGTTTGTTTAATTGTTGTTTGTTTGTTTTTGCTTTTGCTATTGCTGTGATGTTGAAGTAAAAGATAATGTCTATCCATTATGAAGATATTTTATGTATTTGTTTATTTTTTTTTAATTCAGCTTGGCATATATTTACTAAATCAGATCAAACTATACTGGCTTAAACATTTCCTCAATGACCTGAACTTCTAAGAAAAAAGAGGTAGAAAAAGTTTTATAGAAATTGAATCTATTTGTTATAAGAATATTTTGACCAAAATTGTTTGGAATTTTCTCGTTATTGTATTCGAACTTCATCGGTGACCAATTACAAATGCCCTTTCCGCGTTGTCTTTCAAATTGACAAGACATCTTTAAACTTCCATATGTTTGTTTGTTTGCTTATGTATTCTTTTGTTTGTTTTAGTATGATTTTTTTTCAATCAACAGTCCATTTTTATTGCAAATTCGATTCGCCGATGTTATTTTCCTTTTGCTTATGCTGTGAATGTTTAAGTACAATATCATGTTAATCCATTATGGAGATATGTTATGCATTTCTTTTATTGTTTTTATTCAATTCCGCATATATTTACCTATAAAAGATCAAACTTATTGACTGGATCATTTCCTCAACAACTCTTACTTCTAAGAAAGAAATGTTATATGTATAGAAATAAAATCTATTTGTCATAGGAATATTTGACCAAAATTGTTTGCAATATTCTCGTGATTTTATTCCCTCTCCATCGGTGACCAATTACGAATGCCCTTTCCGCGTTGATTTTCAAAT
Source organism: Temnopleurus reevesii (assembly GCA_036244855.1). Classification (NCBI taxonomy): domain Eukaryota; kingdom Metazoa; phylum Echinodermata; class Echinoidea; order Temnopleuroida; family Temnopleuridae; genus Temnopleurus; species Temnopleurus reevesii. The sequence goes on from BQKZ01000644.1 coordinate 138,369, forward strand.
TGACAAGACATCTTAAAGCTTCCGTCGATCTCCCTAAGGTAGATTGCGTGACGTGAACTTTGCTGGCGACGCTTTCAAATATAAATTCAAAACATTTGTAGCAAAAAGCAGTAAAAATAGTTTATATAAATTCAAAGCGAGTATAAGCAACAACAAAAAAAGTTTATTCCGTCGGTTAGCTGACATCCATTACAACATCACCAACAACAAAACATTTTCATGAAATGAATTCACAACTTTTGTTCAAGTTGTTGTTACAATTGAAGTTGTGACATATGAATGCGTATTGTTAAAGCTAATTCATGTGCAAAAGAATTACTTGTCTTCAGATTATAATTGATTTCATTATGATCATTAACGAGAATGCTTTTCAATTGTATGAAATATAATAGCCGTCTAATATAGAAAATACTGTTGTTATATTCGCACATTTTACATGACTTAATTCTTGATTATAATCAATTATCAGTTTTCTAGCTCCATAAAGGTATACGAACCTCACAATGATAAGCCTAGATGTCAATCAATTGAAGACAGAAGTGTAATTATCCTTAATTCGTAATCCATATTTGGGGCGCAGTTTCTCAACTTTGTTGTCGGATATACATAATGCATTTTGCAACAGACTAAACAATATAAAGTGTGATAAGACAATGACCGGTCATTGCTAAAGTCACCGACTTGCTCATCTTAAGTAGTAGTCACATATTTTGTTTAAAACCCAACATTAGTCATGTTAGTTAAGTTATTTGACGGCTGCTATGCTAGGTACAGGGGCACGCTTGGCTAATGCTAATGAGTATGTGCGTAAGTTGTGCACAATCAGAACGTACAATCTTGTAAGCGGAGCGCCAAGCAAACGTATTTAATGCTAGGCATGCGTTCGTTTTAAATCCTGTAAATGCAAATGTGTGACTTCCACCATGGACTTACTAAAATGAAACTCCGACAATCTGTATGATTTGAAGTGAAATGTCCACCGACAGACGGGAAGGAGAGAGAAAAAACTTCGGCTCTCATCTAACAAAGCGTTATAGGTAGTTCATATCTCAGCTCTAGTCAAAAGTTGCGTTTAAACTGCAAGTCAAAATATCAAACGCAACTCCATTTTCAACCAATAAGGAACTTGTGTTTAGGTCTTGAGTTAAATTTTCTGAGCTTCGTTTAATCAACCACAACTTTTTATGTTATAGGGCTAATATCCGGCAAAGATAATGGAGATCCCACATCAAGACTATCTGTCCCTTCGCCATTCGAGCGCGAATTTCAAATCTGTCGGCTGATCAGCCACCTCAAAGGAATACAGATCGTCGGTGGTCCATTCGCCCTATTAATTCCATGGTGTATCTATAGGGCCGACTCACAGCTTTGCGTTTAAGCCTGCGTCGGCTAAGCGTTTTTTGACAATTCAAAACGTTCCCATGACGCACAAACGCAGGTCGACTTTCGGCTTGCGCTGAACGAGCGTACGCCGAGCGTCAGTCCACCGTCCGCTCCGCGCATACTATAGCTGTGCGCTCAGGGAGCGTTTTAAATTTTCTAAAACGCTGGGCCAACGCAGGCTAAAAACGCAAAGGTGTGAGTCGGCCATTAAGACAATGACCGGTCAACGTGAAACTCACAAACTTGCTCATCTTCTCCTAAAATAAGATTAATCGGCCTCAGATGCTAGTTTGAGAGTCATCGTGTAACGGCTCCAGAATTTAATTGGATGTGGTTCAATTTGTGTCAAGACAACAGAAAATGTGTCGTGTCCAGGATCTTGGCTATTATCAGTTTGTTCCTCTTTTTTTTTATCTCTTCATTTTTTTTCTTCATTTTCTGTATCATTATTATGTTTTAGCTTCGCTGTAGTTTCTAGTCTCAAGCGATGGACTAAAACATGGACCAATAGATTATTAGTCGGCACACCTTCATACGAGCATGGACGTAGCTACGTCCAGGATACGAGCCAGGATCACGGTTTAAAGTAGGCATATGTCATATAACCGCAACCGTGTTTTATCATCATTATCATCATCATCATCATCATCATTATCATAACCGGCAGCAGCACAATCATCATCATCCCCATCAGCATCATCATCATCATCATCATCATCATCATCACCACAATCATAATCGTTATCATAGTCGTCATCACCACCATCATCATCATCATCAATACCATCATCATCATCGTCACCATCATCATCATCATCACCATTATCATCACCATCATCATCATCATCATCAATACCATCATCATCATCGTCACCATCATCATCATCATCACCATTATCATCACCATCATCATCATCATCATCAATACCATCATCATCATCGTCACCATCATCATCATCATCACCATTATCATCACCATCATCATCATCATCATCAATACCATCATCATCATCGTCACCATCATCGTCATCATCATCATCATCATCATCATCATCATCGTCACCATCATCGTCATCATCATCATCATCACCACAATCATAATCGTTATCATAGTCGTCATCACCACCACAATCATCATCACCACCACTCCAATCTTCATCACCATCATCAACCACCACAACGACCTGGAAACGCTGGGCTGACGCTGAATTCGTTGCACTTTCGTTTGACATCCCAGCGTCATCCAAACGTAAGTATTTCCGCGCATATAGGTAACGTACAATAGTTGAAATTTACGCTGGACAAACGTCAGTCATCAACACAAATAAGTGACCGTCTTTCCATGGAGAAAAAAAGAGGGAAAGGGAGTCCGGAGTATAGAATAGACACGGGGATGGTGGAGGGTTTCACTTGTTACAAAAGAGCTTCAGACATCAGTTACATTTTGACAAGACCACAATAATACAAGCCCAATCAAAGCCCATTACTGTAAGCAGAAGGGACGACGGATTTGGACAAAATGGACAATTTCCATTCGAGAGTTTATTGTTGCATTAACCATGTTCAAACGAGTTTATGAAGTAGAGAAAGTAATTCATACAAAAACAAATTTGTTTTATTATTAGATAGATGGAGGCATATACAAATTATGTAATTTTATTTTTTGATCGAGCCACTGCATATATTTGTTCTTTGTTCGTTCGTGATTTTCTTCTGTTTATGAATGAGTTCAATTAAAAAAAATCATTGCAAGAAAAAAAACCTTCAATTCGAGGATTCCAAATAGCTAGATGCATAAAAAGTCCATCCCTCTTATTCTGCGGAGTAAGTGTTGCACCTGATAAGGGAGTAGGGAAATTAGTTTGTTTTGTAATAATGAAGCTGTTGTGTGAAGGCATGAATGCAGTTCTCTATTTTTCAATTTCTATGTCACTTCTGCTCAAAGTGCAACAAGACACCCAATGTGTGGGTTGAAAGAGAAGAGAGGGAAAGTAAATGAAGCCGCTTGAAATGAAAAAATAAAAATAAACCCATCCAATAAGTTGTGAAATAAATCCCTCTTCACAAGCGTTATGTTTAAATTGCCGTACCGATTTGGACGACAAAGGCCGCTTCTTATCTCCTTTAAGAGCGTCTATTGTTCGGAGAGGTTTCTCTTTCATCATGTCGGTAGTAAATGAAGGACAACAAGCAGATATCCCTGCCCATTATCCGGCTAAGTCCTCTCGTCGTAATGACATCGATTGTGGAGAGTTAAAACGCTATTTTCACCCCGATCCTTTTCAAAATCATTTTTGTTACAAGCCCGAATCCCCATAAAGTTCAGTAATACCAAGGAAACTTTTACATTTTTTAAAATCACCTTGGTAATATAATGTTTTTAGTTATAGATAACGTAGTATTCCCAGTTTAGTTTATCGTTTATTTCAGCTTTATTGTAAGGTCCCGACATAAGTTGAAGTTCAGAGGGGTCACATTTGGCCAACGCTAAATTCGTTCAGCTTGCGCTAGACATACGCAAATGTGAGAATCATCGACTAGATTATATCAATCATACACATTTTCTAAAATGTACTTTACTGTCTAATGGACATAAACTTGCAGGGGACGCATTTGACCGACGCTACAGTCTGCTTGCACCATGACATAAGCAAATATTAACGTCATCCAAGGGTTTCCCTCACGATTTCCTGCGCATTTGGACGTAAAAATTAATTCAAATTACGCTGGACTTAACGTTAACCATTTACCGAAATGCGTGACTGTGATGTTAACTGTTTAAGGTTGAATCTTAGAGAAACCAGGGGCGATTGCACAAATTGGTCTTAGCTATCCTCTTCTTGCTAAGACGTCTTGACTTGTTATGCCACTCTCGTAACATAGACATTAGCGTCGATACGACTGTGTTAAGAGGGTGGTACAAGAACTTAAGACGCCGTAGCATGAAGAGGATAGCTAAGACTATTTCGTGCAATTGGCCCCTGAAGTTTAAATCCTTAAGGGACTGTCATAGTTACTGAAACCTTCAAGTTTTGCCCCTTACTATTGTTCAACACTCTCTAAAGTTGTTAATTGATTTTCTTTCCTCTTTTTTCCGTAAGTATGTTATCTCATCTGATGAGGCGTAAAAATGGCTGAGGACGCCCCCCCCCCCCCCCCCCCCCCCCCCCCCCGACTCAATTGCCAAATCATGGGTACACATATGTTAATTACATGTATAATAATTATACGTTCTTATATAGCGCTCTACAATGTAGCATTACCCTGGCTTTAGCAGTGCAGCTTTACGTAGCGCGCTGCATTTCAAGGAAAATCCTGCCAGGTACCGATTTACCTCACCTGGGTCGAGTGCAACAAAATGCGGATGATTTTCTTGCTGAAGGAAATTGACGTCATGAATGGAATTCGAACTTTCGACCCTTTAATTTAAAGGCGGGAGTCTAAACCACTACATCACAGACGCCATAGTATAATGAACAAATGCTCTTCTTAACGTTGGCCTCGCTCGAGACTCGGGTCATGTAAAATTTTAACAAGCCAAAATCCGTTCCAACAAATTATTAAATCAACTTACATGTAGCCATGCCCCCACTTCCACAATTTCCGCTTGGCCCAACCCTCTTTTTAAACTTTCATAACAGTCTTGGTGCAAGGGTGAATGTAGGATTTGTAACATGGAGGGGGGGGGGGCGAAGGAGACCCCCCACCCCCGAGCGCCAATAGTTTGTTTCGACAAATATCAATATCAAAATGATAATTCAAATGGTTAGTCAAAATTATACTTGCTGAAATTCTTGCAGAATTGAGATGGCTATATCATATCAAAATGATTTTTTTTTAATGGAAAATAAAAGAAAATGTAAAATTTTGTGTGCAAAGTGATAGATATTTCTTCATAATGTCATCA
>BQKZ01000645.1:14959-25778 GCA_036244855.1 Temnopleurus reevesii
CTGATGCAGTAGACTTTCAGGAACTTTTAGAGAAGGGAGCTACCGCGGTTGACTCCGATTGTCTGATAGAAGGCTCAAGGAAAGACAGGATTTCCCATTTTTTATTACGGTAAGATGATGGTTTCAAAGTATTTGTGTGTAAGTTTCTTTGATTGCATCCAGATACATGCAATTGGGGGTCGAATAAGACAGGTAGAGCTGAATAACTTATTACTTATCTTTTGATAAGGCAGAAGAAAATAGGCAGAAATAAATAAATTGACTGAAATTAGAATGCATCATTGGAATTTCACTCTTTAGGTGATAAATTGTAAAAATAACAAGAAGCATCATGCCTTGAAAAAAAGCATTGTAAAAATCACAAGAAGCATCATGCCTTGAAAAAAAGCAATAAAAGATAATTTCAAGAGAGATTGATTGTCTACTTTGTTTTAGCAGAGCTTATTGATAAATTGACAAAAGTTTCCCATATTTTTTTGGGAGCGGGCTCTATTTCAGAGTACATGAGGACGTGTATATAAAGGAAACACAACCTTCATCTTTCTTAGCATGCACTTTTTGCTTTTCCATGATTTCTAAAGAAAAGATACCTCATATGATATATATATTATTTCCTTCATTGTTAACATGCTTCCATGTGAATATTTCTTAATAATTAAACCATGCAAACAAGACATTTAAAACACCTTGACTAGAGCAAATGCATTTATTAAACATTTGGTGTACCATGTCCGTCCAAATTTTTGGGTGCTGGTTCAGAAAAGGGAGGTCTTATTGTCCACTTCAGTCATCTTAATTCAACTCACTTACTGTCTGTTTTTCTTCCACAGCCTCATATGTTGTGCTGATGCAGAACTATCTACATGCATGTTGAAAGCCGAGACAGAACTATTTTGTCACAGGTTTGCATCAATGAACTCAGATGAGCTTCTTAAATTCTTGAAGACAACTTATCGCTTTTTGAGGCGACTGCACAGACATCATAGAGAAGAAGAAACCAGCCCAAGAAAAACGACAACAAGAGTTGTTATCTCGTCCATCTCAAGGTCCCAGGAGGCATAATCTGCAGCAGTAGACAACCTCCTGGAAGTGATGTCCATGATCTTAGATGCTGCAGGATCGTGGGATAGTGTCGTGAAACTCTATATGGACTACTCATTGAATGTTTTCTCTATCCCATTTCAACACGCCCTTTGCTTAGTAGCCTCACGTCAGGTGATGATGGACAGGGGCACAGCCTTCGTGCCCTTCTCAAATCTCCATGTAGTGCTTGCAGCCATGTTTGAGGACATCCTTCATGAGGGTATCAGAGTTGCACGGCATGTTCCGCATCATTTCTTGGAGGATGCCAGGATGAAGAGTATCTCCAGAGAAGTACGAGCAGCTTTCATGAGAGCTCACATAGGATTCAGGAACAAGATGGTGCCCATTTCAGGTAATGATACTGTTCAGGGATTACACTGTCCAATTAACAAGGAGCACATTGATCTGGCTCAAAGCCATGTATTAATTGGCAGAATTTTAAGTCTATTAGAACACATACTTTCAGTGGTGTTGCTACAAAGTTGCGATTGATTGCTAATCGATTGGTTGCATTTGTGCATGCGCTTTTAACAAGACGTGCATGAAACAATGATTTTGATTTTCGCGTCCCAATCAATTGCAACCTGCGACCAATTTTAACTTTTGAACACCACCTTAGAATTCCTTTAGATTACTACTGAACAGCAGGAACAGGACACTACGATCTGGCGAAGCTCAATGATAATGCCAAGGGTGATTTTTGGGAATGGACCAAGCATATCAAATATGGGTGAAATAAAAAGGTCAATACTTTCCAAGCTCATGATTGATTAAAAAAAACTGATTTTAATAAATGCAAAATATGTGCAAAATTCTTAGTTTGCTACCAATTAATTTTGCGTAATACATTGTGTATGCTGGATCATGCATTAACGATTCACATTTTACTATTACAGTGGAAACTCAGTATAACGAGGTGCTTGGGACCATAAAAAATACCTTGTTATAGGAGTAGTCTCTTTATAGCAGAGTTAAAAAACAATAAGTTATAAAGCGCTGGGACCAGATTTTTTACCTCTTTATAGCAGATATTTTGTTATATCAGATCTCTAAATAGAGAGTTTCCATTGCAATAGCTTCAAGCTGTTTAACTTCTACAGGTGTATAGATTTTTAATGAGGAAAGTAATTTGATATTTTCTATTCTCATCAAATAGGGGATGGAAGGGTCATTCGCGAAGGTCAGATAGATGATTTCCATCAGATCTTTCCTCCGTGTATGAACCACCTTCATCGGATGCTAAGGAGAAAGCATCGTCTTCGGCACTTCTCTAGGGTAGGTAACATAATGTTCGTAGAATAATCGAGAGCTGGTCTGCCTTGTACCATTGGACCTCTGTAGTTCAGGATTTAATATTCATAATTGGGAAAAATGGAATTTTAGTTCATTTAGATTTCTTCAAAATGTAGTATTCATCGATTCTTGCCTGAATATATGTCCTTCTACTTGTGCCTGTCAAGACATGACCAAGTAGCAGTGTTTGGACTTAAAGGCACTGTCACACATTGCAGTTGCACAATTTAAAAAATTCTCAAACCAAGCTGTCTGTCCATTCAGATAGATGAAAAATCAACAGAGGATCCAAAAATAAAGAAAGTTATTCATGCACTATCAAGATATCTATGTATATTGAATTAAAGCGTCAGGAGGCGACGTTTTAGATTTTCGCTTGTTTCAAGCACTAAACATTGATTTTAAAGCCTAATATTTTCCCAGTTTAGTTTATATGCACCATCAATCTTTCAGATAACCTCTAGGATCTGGCAGTTGAGAATTGTTTAAATGAAAACAATGTTAAACAATGGCTTTAAGTGTAAAATTTGTTTCACCTCTTGATTTCCTCTTCATTACAGGTAAAATTCTTAAAGTTTGCTTTTAAGAGTAATAACAAGAAAATAATTATCATGAATGGGCAAAGCCCATGGGCCGACAAAGATGGTAACCATGGGGAATAAACAAATTGAAACTTGAGTAAACAAATGTTTGAAATATTTGTATTTGTCTTAATGCACTCCAAACTGTTTTAAACACATCATATATTTTTAACTTTTATTTGATATCTTAGCTGGTGGAACAATCTTATAAAGAGATAGCCACTGAAGCAACTTTCTGCTCAAGTTTTCAGTATAGAAAAAAAGCATTTCAGAATGCTGAAAAACATATTTGTTCTTATTAAAGATGCTGTTTACAGATGACCATCGTAGACTTGTTATGTTCATCACTGTTTAATTCTCTCTGTCGTCTTCTCTCATGTTTAGATCCAGTATACTTTGTTCCTGAAGAGCATTGGTCTACCTGTCGGGGATGCCATCCACTTCTGGAGGAGCGAGTATTCCAAACCATCTCCTTGCCATGACGACCAAGGAGGAGGATGCCAGCACTCCTGGAGTAAAGATGAGAGGAGATACACGTATAGTATCAGACATATGTATGGCCTAGAGGGCTCCAAGACTGACTACAGAGCCCATAGCTGCAACACTATTCAGGTATGTAATAAGTCTTTGTATACCCATCAATGGAGTTTCTGTGGTCTAGTGGTTCTTCTGACTCTCGCCTTTTAACCAGATGGTCGTAGGTTAGAATCCCACCGGATGGCGTTCATTTTCTTCAGCAAGAAATTCATCCACATTGTGCTGCTCTCAGCCAAGGTGAGATGAATGGTTACCTGGTAGGAATACCTAGGAGGAATTTATTCCTTGAAAAAGCTTATGTGCCTAATAACTGCACTGCTAAAGCCAGGGTAATTTACTGCAATTGTAGAGCGCTTAGGGACTTCTCATGAAGAGATGATGAACGCTATATAAAAGCCGTTCATTCTTCTTCTTATTATTATTATTATTATTTTCAAATTCTCATAAATTCTTGAAATGGGATTACCAGAATTCCACAAAATTTAATGAACTATAGAAAATGTCAGTTACGGGAGATTTGTCCATATTTAGGAATACATATATGAGATGTGCAATACTTTTATTGGATGTAGTAGTTCTATAAATATTTGACATGGAAAGGTTCTCGATTTTGCAAGGAAATAAAAACAAGTGAGCTAAGTGTTGACAACTTTTAGTGCTGCATACGGCACGCTAGTTGATTCTTCATTAAAATGATAATGATTATAGTAATGATAATGCATACAATTTGTATAGTGCCTGATTCCAAATAAGTTTGAAGCATTTTATTAAGAATAATCTTGTTCTGGTTTACAGAAGTTAGGAGGACTATAGATATTTTGATATGTCACCACGGAAAGGGGATTGCTTTTCAGAATATCTATTACAGAAAGTGAAATGAATTTATGCGTAATGCATTGCAAAAATCTGGATATTATGAGCAAATGAGAATTTTATCTGACAAATTGTAGTCAGAAAGTTGCAGATTACCGGTATTGGCATGCGCCAATCAACTATATTGTTTCACTCATGTCTTGTTAAATGCAAAGACTGTATGTGAATTAAAATGCATGTCCCAATCTGCAAATGATTTATAGTTCATTTCTAATCAATTTCAACTTTCTATTGACACCCCCTAAAATGTAAGTAAAAAATCAAATAGGAATGGAAGGGAAAGAAAAGATAAAAGCAATGGCTAACATTGTAGAGAATCAAAAGAAAATACGTATCGTTGATTTGGCAGGTGCATTGCATTTTGAGACAAAACAGGAACCACCTGAATTTTTTTTAAGTTGATTAATAATAATAATAATAATATTCAGTTCTTTTATAGCGCATAACACATAGCCATAGCATGTCCCTATGCGCTTACACAGCAGAAAAAGAAATAACATAGTCTTCAAGATACAAATGATTAGACACTGATTATTCATCAGCGACTGCCCTGTTGATTAAGTCTCTACAGCTACATGCGGGGAGCTTTGGTGAGTAAAGTGTAACAACTTTGTCCAAAAGCAACATACTTTCTGAGTACTGATCTAATTTTACTTAGTTTTGTATAGTACATGTAGATGTTTATATCCTTCTGTCATAGTTTCGTGTGTTCTTAGTTTCTAGAATATCAAATGAGTCGCATACATTTAAAACACTTTTGCAATGTTTTGGTTTGTTAGTTGTTCAATAATGTCTTTAAAACAGGGAATCCAACCCTCCCCTGCACACAACTATTATTACTTGTAGTTTATTTTACTTCCTCTGTGAAATTCAACTCAATATAATATATACTTTTGATCTTTTCTCTCTTTATTTCTCTTTTAATTCCAGACAATGCAGCTTGGTTATGGGGAGGAAGGCGGCTGCCCATTCAAACACTTTGATGACTACAACTTCGAACGAATGATGGACATTGAGGAGATAGTCGGACCAGCCAGAGAGGAGATTTCTTTGGAGAGACAGAAGGGCAAATTCAATGCTGCTTGCAAGAAATACTTCAATGCCAAACTGTCTTGGATGAAAAAACCTTGTGAGAATAGTGAGATTGCTCAATCAGGTGGGAGTCTAAAAGGGAAAATGTGTCATAGTGTAGGCTCTACTCAGAATTCATCAAATCGTTATGAGATCCAAGACGACGGACATTGTTCTGACTGTGGAGTGCAGACTTTCAATGGACTTAATACATCAAGTACAGGAAGAACTCAGGTCCGAAGTTCCGATGACAAGGCATTGTATTCTGCACGTAAGAAGATAACAAATAGCTATCATGTCAATAGTATCGAAAAAAGTTCTAATGATATCCAACATACCATCCATGCAAATGAGAATGCAGAAAACTCAAATCATGAACGTTCAAGAACTGCTATGTATCCTTTGGAGATGGGTTGCACTTGTGGTGTTAGCAGCTTAAATGTATCTTGCCATATGACCAAGGGAAGAACAAGAGTCACAGATAGTGACATTTCTTGTCGATGTGAAATTGGAAAAGCTACCTTGTTACAGCATGAACCACAAACTTCAAACACTAACCCATTCAGTGGGTTAAGTTCTGTATCCACCAATTCCGTGACTGCGGCGAATGTTACCATGTCCCCAAATAAGATATCAGGGAAGGCTTTAAAAAGGGAAAGTGCAATAGTGTCTATGAAAGACAGGAAAGTAGCCAAAACAATTCCAAGCAAAAAAGAATCAGCGGAAAGTGTTAGCCTAGTCACTTCAGGAGCTGACCAAATTGATGAAATGAATTTGGGGAATTTACAATCCAAATCAAAACCAGAACGAGCATCACCATGTCGATGCACAATGACAGCTGAATATGATCAGAATATGCCAAGCTTGAAACCATCTTCAGAGGATTCGGAATCAATGATAGAATGCAAAAGAACTGAACATAATGCTAATGAAAAAGAGGATGCAAGAGTACATGAATCTAAATCAGGAGTAGCGCCCTCTTTTGGTAGTGATCTTGCACTAAATCCATTGAGTAAGAGAATTAAAAGAGAGTTGTCTAGTAAAAAGATCCATCGAGATGAAGACTTGGGTTTCACTTCTGAACTAGATAGACTGAGTATTCTGAGACCTTCTGATTTTTATTACAGCTTTAATAGGATGATAAGTGGATTGAATCAAAACAAGCACTAAATCTATATTTTAATGGCATCAATGTATAATTACAGTATCCTGCATCTGATATAGTGCATTATGGGATGTTATGTCGAAATGAGACAGAAGTTGGTGGCCTTGAAGTTAGAAAAAGTGGGGACATAGGAAAATAAACTTCAAATTTCTAACACTTTGATCTTTTCATTTTCCGAATTTCCAATGTTTCAAGATTGGTTTGGCAAAATAATATGCAAATAGGAAAATCAGAAGGGGGCATGAAAATGTTTTTTTTTATGAGTGTTTTTTTTTCAGCCATTTGGCCATAATGTTTGCACAAAACTTTTCCCACATGAAGCTCTGTCTCCTGGTCACACGCATGTTCCCTTTCATATTGGTCACTTGCAGCCAAGCTTTATATAACCAGGAAAAACTTCTTGTTCCAGTCGAACAATAGCTGCTTTGGACTCCTCTGACAATGAAACCTGTATTTGCTGCTGGAATGCATCATTCGACTGAAATGGAAGACAAACATTCGTCTTCTTTTGCTTAACCGTTGTTAGGTCAATGGGGTGGGGTCTCTGAGACTGCCCTTCGACAAATATCATGATCATTCTGCTGCGTGTTATCGTGGCTCTCTCACTTTTTCTTTAATGCCTCCTGCAACTTTTTGGACCATTGTCATAGAAATTGGACCTATCGTTTCCAACATTACTCAACATTTTACACACACGGCAGCCTCAAAATTGATCAATAACAGGATTTTGTGCACAAAGTTAATGCAAATTGTGTTTTTCAATTGATTCACAAAAAATTCATACTTTTGCCTTCAATGGCCAAAATCAATTTATTTTAGCACAATTATGCTTGAAAAAATATTTGCAACAAATTTTAGCTCGAATTAAAAAAAAAAAATATCTGATGATGCAAAAATATAAGTTTACTTAATACTCTTCTGGCGTGCAAATTTTTGCCCAAAAGGGTGTCCAGTTTTTAAATAATGGATTTATAAAATTGTATATTTCTTATGATAAATTGAATGACGACTTTTACAAAGAAAAGTTCACACATTAAAGAGATAGAGATAGAGATGTGCACACAAAGAAGGTGCTATAATTCAAAACATTTTATGATAAGCCATATCTTGTCAGATATAGTCATTTTGGGTTAATTTTATGTATGTAAATGATATACAGATTATATATTTTTTTTTTACCTCAGGTACCCTTTAACCTGTTTTATGTTTTGATTCAATAGCTTTTCTTCAGTGCTCTATAAACTATAAAAGATGCCTGAAAAGAGAGAGAGAAAGAAAATTCCGTACCATTATTATTGTTCAATTATATGCCGTTTTACACAGATAATTTTCTAAATGAAAATAATCACTAAAATTTCAATATACATTTGAACCTCGTTATAACGAGGTCCTTTTGACCAGAGAAATAATCTCTTTATATCGAAACCTTGTTATATCAAGGCCTAAATACAATGAAATACAAAAAGATGGGACAAGGAAAACTACCTTGTTATAACGAGATCTCGTTATATCAGTGCTCTTTATAACGAGTTTGGACTGTATCCTTAAATTTGCAACATATTGAACATTTACAATTAATTATGTTTCATGCAAATTGACAACTTTTAATTGTTAAACAAGCTTACTGGCATTGAAGATTTTTTGTGGCAACATTCTACTGAATTAAAAAGTTGTCTTATGATGGATAACAATTTTAGTGATGCCAACTTAAGGAAGAAGTAGTGATTGATTTGGCTCTAAAATATTCCTGTCCTGATTCAGAATGGGTTGATATGACTGATTACTGCCAGGTGTTCCCCATAAGGAAATTAATAATGAAGTTAAGTATAATTCATATAATTAACATAATCCACAAAGTTAGCGGTGAACTTGCCAGAGTAGGTCAATATTCTTATTCGTTTTAGGATTTATTTTACACAAATTTTGTTTTAAAGATAAATTAATGTATTGATGAAGTGCTTGCAATGATGTATTCTCAATCTTGATATCAATTCACTTGCCAAATAAACTGTATATTGCATTTTGAAACAAATTGAAAACTACTGTTTCAGTTTCATTTTATTTGTTTGTTGTGGAAGTGTACTGAGTGAGGTTGAGCTAATTGTATTCAGTGTGTTATGTATTATGACATAGATATATTTTTATTTTATCTTGTTCTAAAGTCGTTAATCGCTTCCACATGACACATCAAAAATCAATATAAGTTTCAGTTTTACAGTGAATCATGTAGAACACAGCATCATTTATGAAACTAGAAAATTTCTTTTTTAGGCACTTAAAGATGGTTTCATACTTTTCACTACATGATTACTATTAATTATTATTACTACTATCATTATTATCATTATTAATATTAGCAATGTACATTAATATTCTATCTTTAGCGACATAATTCTCACTGAACTTACCACGAGACGTGAATATCGTTTCACCAAATTCCTTTTTTTTGTGTTTCATCAGAACGAAGATCAGGCAGAGGCCTTTTAATCACTTTTCTGCACATTAAAGGAGAATAGATTCTAGAGGATAACATACTCCATAAGAAAGGTATTATACCACCACTAATTAGACTGAATCAAGCTCTAAAATGAAGAAAAGCATAAATTTCCCGCTATTTTAGAACACGTTATTGTCTTGCTATCACATTACAAGGGGGCTGCCATTTTGTTCAGAACAGATATTTCGACATGATCCATTGATATTATTCTCAAAGGCAAGGGAGATGTTCATGAAACTTTAAAATATTCAATTTTGGGTTAATGAAATACGTCGTATTGGAAAAAATGTGTCAAAGGTGTCCAATATTTTAGTGAGACTTGTAATAAATAATTCAGTTTTCAAATCATCTTTTCATACTAAAGAAATTTGCTTTTAGTGGACTTGGTAATAAAAATACTTTCTCGTACCAAAAAGAAAACAGCACCCCACAGTTAATGATAGCAGACTATAACTTGGCTCAAAAAATGGTGATATTACTCTAAATTTGGTACTATAATCAATCGCATATTCCAATCATAAGGTATATAAAATACCTTTTGAAATAAGCCAATTTATTCTTTGAATGTGATTCCCCTTTAATTTGTCTCTTACAAAAATGTGGCACAGTCTATTCTCTCTTTTTCGTTTGGTCCATCAACTTCGTTCAAACTTGGAGCAAATAATCCTCGGGTAATACCAGGGTTGTGTTTCATAAAACTGTGCGTAGATCTACGCATGACTGTAAGGACGATTGAAGATCCATTCTCGCGCTCAATAATAACTACTGGAGCTGAATGGCTTCGTAGAAAGGATCACCAGTACAAACGTATGTAGATCTACGCAGAGCTATAAAACACAACCCTGGTGCTATGTGATGAGAATGACGAAGTCGAAGGTTATCTAGGGATCAAAAGGTCAAGTGATGTAAGGGCCATTGGGTCCATTCTTTTCCCATTTCGTCATCAATCTTGATCAAACTTGGAACAACATAATCATTGGGCTATACAAAATGTTGGGTGATGAAGATTTGAAGGTGAGAGGTCATCTTAGAAATTAAAGGTCAAATAATATTTTGATATGTACATATTTTTTCACTATGCACACCAACTTTGTTCAAACTTGAAACAGATGATCTTGCATGTTTTCTTGACTGCAAAATAAGAAGAGATTCGTGGTATCTTGTTGTAATAAAGTTTTGATTGAAAAAATTCCACAACAAGCATATATCTAGCGAACAATCATGTGACAACCATTAAATACCATTAAGAAAACAATTGGTATAGTGGCACAACAATGGATAACTTCACAAAGATTCAAAAGGGATTAGAAATCATACATTGAGGAAATATGCACTTTAAAGCTTACTTGAAGAATGAACAGGAAATATGTAGAAATGATGAAGAAAGAGGAAAGATTTATTTATTTAAATTGAATATACAAGTGAATAGATAAATTATGTACCTTTCTTTATTTAGTTCTCTATTCTATTCTATATCCTTGTTATTTCCTTGTTGCTCTTGGCACTTGGAAATGTTTCAGAAAAAGATTAATGCACGGAATGTGTCTTTAACTTTTTTTCGAAGAGATGATTTTGTTTCACTTTGTTTCGTTGTAAAGGCGATCCCAACACAAGCTGTGCTTTCTGGGTACTCGCCTCCTTTATTTTGTTTTACTTGTGTTGTTATTTGCATTGATTATGTATATGAAAAAGGAAATAAATAAATTCAATTCAATTCAA
>BQKZ01000645.1:38055-53824 GCA_036244855.1 Temnopleurus reevesii
AATGTAGTGTACTTCTCATGCCCATAGTTTGTATTTCTGGGAGATATATAAACTAATTAAAGATATATATTCGTAACGTTCAGGATAGAGAAACCGGAATGAAACGAGCCGATGTATTCATAAATTGCTTTACATACATATATATAACTCCTATACTTATGAGGAGATTTTCGCACACATTCTGGCTTATTTTAGTTTCAAAATGCCAATCAACCGTTTCTCCCACGGAGCGCTAGTGGAATGAACGGCCTGCGGACACGGAGCAAATAGATTAGAACTTCCCGTAGTATTGTGTGTGAAGTGTGAATTTGCATTCATTTTGCATGTGTAGGGGTGTGTTATTGAAGAAAGCGACACTAGTCGTCATTTTTTTGTCGAAGTAATCAAGCCATTTCTAGATCGATTTTATTCAAACAACTATGAACATGCTTTAATTTGCTATTGAAAAAACTGCATTATTGTGATATTCTTTACTGCATCTCCTGAAACGCCATCTCTCCCAAAGTGAGATACATTAAACTGCCCGATATGAATTATTGTGAAGATTTTCGGGTTGGCTGATATAGCAACATTGTGGATTAATCCAGCTCTCCCACCTTCACATCCCAATACTGAAACAGTTACACATCATTTTGTGTTGCTCACTGACATTAGAAATATAATTTAAGTTGGAAAGTCCTGATGAAAGGCTAGGCCGAATAAAAACAACATTCATAGAGGCAGTTTAAACATGAGTCAAAACGGGATGTCACGAATTTGAAGCCCGGCATGACCACTGACAGATAAACCCAGTCCATTCTTGGCTCAAAGAGTTTTCGAGACTGGTATTGACAATCGATTTGTATCTTTTTATTGGATAGATTTGTGTATAATTGTGATCCATCTCATGTGTACAATGCTGAAAGCATCATGTTTGATTGTCCTCCTGTCGCTGCTTGGGATGTACTCATTCTCCGAAGGTAAGTTATGATAACATCTATTAATTTTTATTCAGTTTTTTTCAGAATCAATTACCCTTCATCTTTCAAGAACCTGATATAGTCTTAAATACATTTAAGTCCATTTCTGGTTTTATTGAACACGATGTAAACTATTTCCGTAAAATTAAGTCGAACGCCGATTCAATGCTCATTTGTGATGCTATTCAAATTGGAGGGGCTTGTGATTGTTGTGTCTGCACAGTCCATGTCCATGACCCAATTTTTTATTTTGCGGAAATAGTTCATATCATGCTATCAGCAATATTTGTCTTCATTCAAATTGTAGTTAGATCTATTAAATATAAATGAATTTGTCCCGATTCAGTAGCCACCTCACTATATTGAAAAGTACAAACATCAAATTATCACGAGGACGCTGCCTGGTACTATCTAATTCCTATAGGATTGGGAAGTCAATATAAAAGATTGTATTTAAGGACTACTACAAATTGGATTGATCTTTTAAGACTCATGAAATCGAAATATATTACAAGTAGATTGACATTTCAATCCAATTTAAATCTAAATTCATAGGATTAAAAAGTAAATCTAAAAGATTGTAGTTAAGGGCTTATCCAAATTGGATTGACATTTCTATCTATTACTATACATTTAAGTACTTTACCCTTTTCTTCGTTTTCCATAATATTGTCCTTTAAATTCGGAGGACAAATCAAAATCATACCATATATTTTCCCCCTTTTTTACATTTGACATGATCTCATATAAAATGACAACAAACATGACAAAAAGAGAATCCCTTTTCTCGTATTGAATGTTTATCACGATTTTGTTGCCAACAATGGAGCGGAAACATCGTAGTTCCTTTCGTCGTCATTTCGCGATAAAAGCAAGGTCAAGCTAAGAGTTAGGACCTAAAATAGTTCCATCATATATGTTTGAAAATAAATATATTACGCACATTATTTAAAGAAAATGAGTTTGTACGAAAGAAAATATCAATGTATAAATCGCAGAGAAAGAACGATAGCTCATCGGTAAAGGGTACAATATATAACTTATCAAACTTGTTATTATAATTATTTCTTAATTCATGGTTGATATGAAGCAACACTCATAACTTCCATTGTATGCGTGAGTAATTTACAAAAACAATTACGAAAACAGGATATTCCACGCAATTTGATGCAACTAGCACCATTTTACTAACTGTATAAAAGAATAAATGTTCACCTCCATGATAGATTTGTTTAACCCATTCAATTAAACTTATTCCAAATATTTAATGATTAATGATTAATAATGTATATTGATGTTATAGACCTAGATAACCAGTAAACGGTACCCGAAGGATTTTAAGATTTCAGTTACATGATATAATGATGGAATAAACACGTGCAGCCCCTGATTTGATTATTAAAGGTCATGTCTGTTTTTATTTACAACACAACATCGTAAAACAATATCAATTATTGTATTATTTTTATGTCCTGACTAATCCCGATTCCATTATTCAAAGAGAGATTGAATCTAATTACTGGATGTAGGGCAATATTGTTCTAATTTAGGACCACAATATTATCCGAACAGATGGTTACTTTTAATCCATCATTGCAGTTTTCGATCTTTATTCTGATACGAAAGTTTTCCCCTGTGATATAAAGAATTAGATAACCCCGAGTAACTTAATAAGCATTGCATTGCAACATATGACAAATTGATAAAGAGGGTGTCGATTCAATACGGTTTGTATATGTTAAGCGCTCCCCATTATATTGCGAAACATGATTGAATGATAAAAATGTGACAATTATTGAGGAGAAAATGATCTTAAATTGCAATAGAGAGGAATTATATGTAAATGAATAAAGCTATTCAACATGAATAATTTATGGGTTCAAATGCACTCTTTTTTGCAAAGTTTGAACAATAATCACATCACCTGAATCATATAATAATACAGTTAAAATGCTAATAATATGTATCGCAATAAATACGGAACTGTAATAACTCCTATTGAGTAAATTGATAGTTGAAAAAAGGAGAAAACGTGCAACTGTTTTCAAATAATTATTCCAAATTTGTGCCCCTCACAAAATTATATTTGTTAGAAAAATAATCTAATAAAAAAAGTAATTAAATTTTCATCCATTCTGGCTCGCGTTGAGTTAAATAAGCCGCAGAATAAACCCTTGGAACAATTTACAAAAGCCAAATCGTAAATTGGTTAAACTGTAAAATAAAAAAAAATTAAAAAATGTATTTTTTATCATGCATGCAGCAAAATGTATCACACCACTATTCTATCTTTTCGGTACCGTATATCATTGGACATAGAACAAAAACAAAGAAAAAGGTCAATGTGATTACGAATCTGAAAAAGATAATTTTGAACTTTGCAATAGAAATTTATAAAACAAAGCCGGATGAGTTCACTCACTGGTTTCGTCTGTACGATGAATAAATAGGTTATCATTCAGGATCTTTTAATATCCGGTATGGTTCAACGTCAAACACCAACCTTTGCAAACTATACTCTTCATTTGAATATACAGAGTAAATTCACTGCAGCTAGCCTTCTTTTTTCCAAAAATACTTTATTGTCATATTTTAAAAAACAAAGCATATTTTCAACAAAGTAAGCTAGGATGCATTCTACATGAGAAGAACCTCTACCCAAACGCTTTTCATTGTCCCAGTAGATGTTTCATTCTTGTATAGTCTAGTCGATTTATGAAAGTTTAATTCAATAAATATTACAACGCTGAAATATACGGAAAATTGATATTCAACACTTGAATCTATATCATATTAAATTTGTTTATTCATATACATCATTTACACTGTAAAGATCATCAATATCTGAGATAAAACGTTACTAAAGGTGTGATATGTTTTTTTTATATATATAAAAATGCCTTATATGAAAAATAAACGTTTACTTGGAAAGGTGACTCCTCTTCTTATCAAAAACTCTTGGCCGAGTTCCACAAGTCAAGTTCGAAAACGAATGGTGAGTGGACATAGCTTCCTCGTAAGAAGGTCATCCTTCATATAAACTCTTCTTTAAGTTATGGACGGTTGCTATGGAAACATCGGATGTTCATATAACCCTGCAGTGATCACCCCTTTCCTTCAGACATATATAATGTGAACTTTGAAATCATTGGCTATAACTGTCCAATTCATATAATTATAAAGGCTACAGATGTGCAATAGAATTGTTATTTCGTATCCTTCAGGACCACTTCATTTAAACTATTCTACCAAGAGATTCGAGACATGATATCAATTTGATTCCATTAATGTAATGTGAAAGCATTAAATCATTTTCATAAACTGACAACGATGCAGATCAATATTTCTATTTTGAAAAGATTTTATTTGTATGTCACAAGTTCAAATGGCAATGATTATGATGACGATAATAATAATGATAATAATGCTGTAGCAACAATAATAATAATAATAATGCTAATTCCAATAATAATAATAATAATAATAATAATAATACACGCTAAAAACTCAGATGTTAAATTAACATTTCAAAAGGTTGGAGGAGTGACAACATATACAAATGGTAAATTTAGGCTTTAGAAATGTTGGATCCAACACCTGAACAGTTGGATCCAACATTTTTAGATGTTATTTTACCATTCTGAAAAGGTTGTCACTCCTCCAACCTTTGACATGTTGATTCAACGTTTGAATTTTTAGAGTGTAATAATAATGATAGTGATAATATCTTAATATTGATAATAATCATGATAACAACAGTAATAATGTTGATAATCACAATAACAATATCCAAAGGATTTTTAATCTAATTTCACTTCCACAGTAGGTCTCGGGGAAAAAATAGACTTTGAAAAATGCCTAACAATACTGCCATAATCATTCAAAGTACTTAAAAATAATAAGAGATGGTCTTAAAGAATTCTATTCTTGGTTTCTGTGGTGATGAAATCATCATCTCAGACTCAGTTTGCCCCTGAAGGAGGACACCCTTGCCCTTTAGAAGGGAGACGGAGGAGGAAGTCAACCTGATGATGCACAAAGTATCATTACACGGTCCTGCCCTTCCGACCAAATGATGAGGTTTGTCTGGGGAGCTAACTCCATGTGGAGTTGATACAAAGGATTCTTCCAAAGCATTTAGAACATGAAATATGAAAACAAACTACCCCTAAACCAGATGAAATAATAATTGTATGATGTGGATGAACCAAATCGACAGACTGTTCTACCCAAAACAATAAACCCCCCACTTCATAAAACGAACATGTTCTTTTGATGAAGTGTAGCGTCCAGAATGGAATATCCAGTAACAATTTGGCAATATTGTTATTCAACTACGGTATGCGCAGTTTATCAAACATGTCAAAAGTGAACATTCTGGAAAATTATAATTTCTGAGATATCGTAATTTTGTATCCGTATTAAGTTTAACTTCAGGAATAAATGAATCAAAATACCAATGAAAATAAAACTATAATTATTAATGAAATACTCTCAACTATTCCCAGTCAATGAAGGAGCAAAGATTACTTTACTGTTCTCCATTAGGCAAAGCAATGTTATTGATAATCATCAATTTTGATGATTTTGTTCAATTGAGTCATTACAAAAGTTGCACAAACCACAAAGTATTTTACAATACATAAGACACGATGAGATAAACATAATTGTAGTTTTTTTTTGTATGTCACTATTATCCTTTCGACTGATTGATTAGAGCAATATGTGGTCATTTTGTAAACAATATAAATATAGATATATGATGTAAAACCCGATGAATAAACCATTCGAATGGTAATCGAATTTAAATGTCAACAGGAGCTTTGCCAGTCTGCAAAGTTTAAATGATATCACCTCATCTCTGTTTTCCTGCTCGGGCGTTCTCTTTTGACACAAACAAGCAAATACATAATCGGCTAAAAGAGCACATCCAGTGCAAAATTTTAAAAGATTTTGTATCAGTACCCCTACTGGTAAAGGATGCCGAATAAAACCCAACGGTTGGGTCTAAGCAAGAAACGATTTGCTTTGATTGAAATCATAAAATCAAACGAAAAGATAAAAACGAATTAGAAGTAAACCGGATAATAAATAAGAAAGCCATTACCATAATATTTTCATGCAAATTGACGAATTTTGGTCACCTGATATGACGTATGTCGTGTTTTTATCTGAAGATAGTTTATTGCATCCTATTGTTTAACTCCTCCTTGTAGCCCTTTAATGCCCCCCCCCCCCAAAAAAAAAAAAAAAAATCGTCGACAAATACATGGGTGCAGTTATATTTGCTTATTCAACCTTTTGAATATAAAAAAAATTGTGGGTTAAAATAGATTCTTAAAGACAATAAGTTATATCTATTCATGTCTATGTTTTTCTAAGTTCTCATATCACAATCATGCTTGTACATTCACATTGTGATGCTAGAAAATGCGTAAATCACATGGTCGTGCAATATAACCGAATTTCCTACATGACATTATCCACGCGTATTGCACATACCGTATCGTATTAAATATAATTTCATGTTGGGTAAAAGTTGACAAAGTAGAATAATTAATGAATTCCGGTATTTCTTCAATTTCTTATTCAATCTTCACAGCCCAATCCTGCTTAGGAAGATGCAATGAATACTCCCAGTTTGCGAGCTGTCAATGTGATAGCTCGTGTGTCCACAATCAGAATTGCTGCCACGATTTCTGGTCCATTTGCCTCGGTGAGTTTAAAACTTTCTCGACTAGCAGACAGCTCTCGTGTAAAATGTACTAAAAGTAATCTTTGTCATAGTTATGACTGAATATAATTTCATTCTGAGTCCATAATGACTCGAAAAACTGAGCCATGTCGTACTAGATTCATTTTCGAAGCAAAGAAGTTCAGAAAAAGCTGTCATAGGTCATTTTGACCGGGTTTGAATAAACCCTATTATTTTTGTTCAAACCTTTTGAATGGTGATAGTGATAATGGTGGTGGTTGATATGTTGCTGCTGATGAATAAGGATGATGATGATGATGATGATGATGATGATGATGATGATAATTGAAAGTGATGGTGACAATGACGATGATGACTGATGAAAATAATGAGCTTAATGAGCGAAGATGGTGGTGACGATGGCAATTATGTTGATGGTGATGAATAATGTTGATCATGCTGGTGACAATAATGATGACGAATGCGATAGTGAAAACGTCCCTGTCCCATGTTACAGATATCCGACTGGTCGACGGTCGCACGCCGAATGAAGGCCGAGTGGAGCTCGTGTTGGGTTCGATAAGCATCGGCTCAATTTGCGACGAAGGTTGGTCAATCATGGACGCGACGGTAGCATGCAATCAGCTAGGTTACCCAGGAGCTTCGTTCAGAACAGAGGGTCATGTCTTCGGATCAGGCGATCTCCGTCTTGTGGCTTCACATTTCCTTTGTGATGGAGGTAAAAATCATTTTATATTTGTATCCATGCTGTATCATCTTTTCTTGCATTCCTCATGCTTATACAGCTTAATCAATACGAAATGTACTTTTGCTACTTAGCTGATTGATGATACAAATTTTGAAATCATGGAGTTCGATTTTCATGCGCTGACATTTTTATAAATGGCAATAAAACATGGGCGGGGCTAAAGGGGTAAACAAATTGCAAAAGATGACGAACAAATGTTAAAGTGAGGACGTCCTTATCCTATTTTATTAGTATGACTATTGTTATTGTTATTATTATTGCTAATATTATCACTATCATTAATATGATAATCGTTATTGTAATATGCTTGTTATCTCGTAGGGAGGGGTTTGCTAAAGTACTCATACCTTTGTGGGTTTTTTTTAGCCTGCGTCAGCCTTAAAAATTTAGCTTTGATCGAATTAGTGATTTGTCGAAAGACATCTATTCATGGTATTCTTGAAATGAGATGACATAAATTGGGCATTTTCTTCTGGTTACAATTTTATTCGCCGTTCAATTTTGGTTTTTCTTGTACTGAGCAATATCAACATTATTATTTGTTATTTCGCTGTTTCCTCCAAACCACAGTTGAGGGCAAAATCACAGACTGTCCATTCACTAAAGGATTTTACTGCGAGTCCGGTGGAGGGGCGGGAGTCATCTGCCAGAGTAAGTAATACCAAGGTTTGAACCTCCTTAGTAATAGGGGAGGATCTATCAAGATTTTTGTATCCCCACAGATTAAAAATGCCAAATTTAAAACTGGTTATATTTTTAAATGTTTTTAAATGTCATGGATCCTTTAAAAATGGTGTTGATGGTTAAATTTTGTGTTTGTAAGGAATTTATTATACAACCACCATCAACATCAACCCCACCACCACTTGGACCATCGTATTTATCGTCATCATCATCATGACCATAATGCTGCTGCTGATGATGATCATCATAATCATCATCATAAAAATTACCATCACCATTAAAACACCGTAATCATTGTCAATATCATCATAATTATTATCATCATCATCACCATCATAATTATTTTCATCATCACCATCACCATCCTCCTCCTCCTCCTCCTCTTCCCCCTCTACCTCATTATCATCATCATCGTACCATTCCCCCATCCTCCTCTTCCTCCTCCTCCTACTCCTCCTCCTCCTCCTCCTCCTCATTATCACTATCATCGTACCATTCCATCCTTCTCCTCCTCCTCCTCCTCCTTCTCCTCCTCCCCTTCCTCCTCATTATCACCATCATCGTACCATTCCCATCCTTCTCTTCCTCCTCCTCCTCCTCCTCATTATCATCATCATCGTACCATTCCATCCTTCTCCTCCTCCTCCTCCTCCTTCTCCTCCTCCCCCTCCTCATTATCACCATCATCGTACCATTCCTATCATAATCAATTATGTTCCCTACCATTACACAGAGCCTGGCTACCAGGGATGCTTTGGCCGTCCTTCCTCTTCCCTACTCCTTAGAGACAGTCACTACTCTGACTACATGATGACAGCAGACCTCTGCATCCAGCACTGCGGTCGAGGCAAGTTCGATCTGGCTGCGGTCCGCGGCACCGACTGCACATGCGGCCTGGGAATCCCGATCGATAGTGACTATTTCCATGACTATAGATGTCGGATGCCGTGTCCAGGGGACAATCTACAGGCTTGTGGCGGATACACGGAGGGCAGGCTGATGGTATATAAAAGTGAGTTCTGTTTTCCAAAAAACCCCCACCCCTACTGGAACCGGGTAGTCCCTACATAATGTTTATGGGTATTACAGAATTTAGTAGTCAATGGGTTAAGGCCCCGTCACTCATCTTGAGGTATTATTCTGTTCGCCGATAAAAAAAAACACCCTCACATACAACGACGGAGAACGTATTCCAAATAATAAACAAATCAAAACAGCCCCCAAAATCCACAATTAGTCTCCGAAGGCTCCGTGGGATTGTTACAAGGAGGAGGGGGGGGGGGGTGCCTTTCATTCCTTGTTAGGTATTTACAGCATAAAGATAAATATCATTATTACAGTCCATGCTTGAACTGAAAGACACGATCGTTTTTTTGTTGTTGCCCCTGATGATGTTTTCTTTCGTGTTCATCGCCCTTATCCCTGTACACCCTTTTTGGAACAATGCTGAGAAAGTGATTAAAACACATCGAAAAGTTAAATCGCACTATTATCATGTGATTGCTCTCATTTTCAGCTGATACTGGATTTTGTAGACACCCTGGGAATCCTGCCAATGGCCAAAGACTCGACGATTACTTCCGTTTTGGAGAGAGAGTCAGCTTTAGCTGTAATGCAGGCTTTCGGATGGGTGGTGACTCAACTATACAGTGTTTACCACGTGATCCCAACGAACGACCAATCAAAAACCTCGCTTGGAGTGGTATAGCACCTGTATGCATTGGTAAGTATCAAGGGCCCCGATCAATTACAAACTTTAGTACATGATTTGCCATAGACTTGCGATTTATATCAATCGCTATCAGATTAGCAATTAATCGCAAACAATTAATCGAAATGTCATAAAACTTTCACCTGCACGAGCACTCACTTGCACACACAATACCCACACTTCCCTCGTTATCCCTTTATTGTAATATATATATTATTTCTGTATTTATTCCCGTAAAAATCAATAATTGATATACTTTTTGTAGTTATTTTTTCTTATGAAGACCCTTACAAACTTATCCCCTTTTTTTTTTTTTACTTCCTGTAGCTTTCTCTTGGCTGCTACAACTTCAAGCTTTTTGCTTATGATAGCTGGCCCCTGCATTTATAATATTTTGTTACTACATAAATTAATTTGGTCTATTTTGGTCTATTCAATCGCACCTTGTTACCTCCATTTACAAGTGATTTAGGTTGATCGAGTGACGATGAAATATTGAGATGTTCAAGAGTAACCGAACTCTCATGCTATCAGTGAACGAATTTGTAGGAATATGCAATTAATAAAATGTGAAAATTGAACATTCAGATAATCTAGTTACCTTCAACATAACCCATCTCGTGGCCCCCGTCTGTCTACTACAGTAGAAGAGTAAAAAGGCAGTTTTCTAATGTATGTGCTGAGTACATGTTTCAAATTGCTGGGCACAAAATTTACGCAAGATTGGGTAACGTACTTCCCACGTGACTACTGGGTAAAAGCTATACGCCCCATGATAATGTTTTGCACATTTTATTTTGATCTTAGTTTAGAAATACACAAAAGTTCATTCTCACGGTGTATCATTATAAACATGATGCATTATTTGATAGATATCTTATGATAACAATCCTGAAATATTCCTAACTTTTATTCAATATCTATTTTGCTAGAAAACCAGACATCTATTCAACTACCTGGCCCTTCAAAGATAAGTAAGTACCTTCAAATAAAAATCAAATTTTGCTAAATGACTGCTGCGTTAAATGCATTAAAACATGCCTGGAAAGAATTATGCCAAATTGTTAATTACCTTCATACACTTTACACACTTTATTATCTTCGAAATAATAATTCCATGTTATACTAGCCTATTTACTGTATTAAAGGCTGACTCACACGTTTGCATTTCTATCCAACGTCTGCTTAGCGCCCATGACGCTCCATTAAAGCACAGATACGGATGAACTTTAATTTCCAAAAGCGCTGGGTCGACGCAGCTTAAAAACGCAAAGGTGTGAGTCGGCCTTTAATTCTATTTAATAAACGCGCCAAAACACCTTTACTCTTAGCAATCTCAAAGTGCCATTTGACTTGCAGTTTAATATTGTTTTCATCACTTTCACTTGAGTTTGATAGGTTAAAATAAATAAAAATAATAATGTCTTATTTACCCAGGGTAGCCACATTCAGCTGTAAGTTAGCTGCTCTTCCAGCGGGCCCTGCATAACATAAAGTTATTATTACCCTTCTCCTTTCTTAAATGCCGAGCGCCTGGCAAGAAGGCAGATGGTCCCATTTTTATAGGTCTTTGGTATGACCCGGCCGGGGATCGAACCCACGACCTTCCGTTCATGGGGCAGACGCTCTACCACTGAGCTACACATGACCGGTTTTTATTTTTTTTATTACTGGACTTAATAAGCTAATGAAATTTTAAGGATCGGACTTATACAGAGGGAAGGAGGGAGGGGGGGGGGCGTAGGGGTAGGGAGAGAATATTAATTTGCAAAAAAAAGAGAACGAAACACGGAAATCCATTTCTTCGATGTACTGAGCCATACGTGCTTGATCATAAAGCTGCATTCTAGTATTTGGAATACGCCATTCTGATAAAATCAATAAGCATAAACAGCACCACAATTATCTGATATTATCTTTTATTACAGGAAGTAACATGCGGAACGTGATCATCGGTGCGGTCGTATCGTTTCTCGTCATCATCATCCTACTCATTCTCTTCGGCATATGGAGATTGAGAAGGTAAATCAGCTCTGGTCGAGGGTGCATGGGTAGATGGACGGTAGGGTGGGGGGGGGGGGGGGAAGTCTATCGACCGTGATCATCGGTGTAGTCTTATTGTTCCTCGTCATTATCATCCTACTCATTCTGTTTGGAATATGAAGATTGAGAAGGTAAATTAATTCTCCTGGTCCAGGGCGCATGGGTAGGTGGATGAACCGATGGGTGCCGGTAGTGTTGTCGGATGATGTTGATGGAGAGGGGAAGGGGGGAGGGGGTGATCATCAGTTTGGTCGTGTCGTTCCTCGTCATCATCCTTCTCATTCTGTTTGGCATATTGAGATTGAGAAGGTAGATCAGTTCTCTTTGTCGAGGGAGCATGGTAGGGTGGATGGATGCTTTTGATGTTGGACAGGTGATGGTGGGGATGATGAACATATATAGTCATCGGTGTTGTCGTATTTTTATTCGTCACCCTACTCAATCTGCTTGTCACATTCTTATCCCGCACGTCATCAAGTCTATGTAATGCCTATGTCAAAGTGTACTGACTCCTTCAAAATATAACGATTGTTCTTTATCAATCACATTGAAAAACATTACACCAGGATTTTGTCCTTTTTATATACTTGTTAATGTATCCTTAGGCCCCCGTCGAATCATATTCCTATTCAAATTATTACAAGTTGATTCTAATATTTCGTCTGAAATTTGTGATAAACATTCTGTCCATATTTCTAGAAAGATGAGGAAAGAAGAACCACCTCCACCCGCACCACTACCGTTCAGATCAAACTCGCCCTCGACGTCTGGCAACACGGTACCAGTAAAGCCTGAAACTCGACCCATGACAAACTCGCCCCCGGCACCCAGCACCTCTGCGCAAGCAAACACCGAAACACCGCGACCAGTGTACGCCAAGCTCACCCCGCGGACTGACAGGGGAAGTACGACTACCAACAACTCAGAAAACGGCACAAGTGACAATAATTCGGCCGAGAAAAATACCAATGTTAATAAGTGCATACCAAGCAGTCATTCCAACCCAGGTTATAATTATATTCTGGCAAGTGACGAGCATTTGATGTCACCCGTGTTCGAGTCCAATTCGAACAGTGCAGGAAAAGTCTTTTATTCAACCAAGATTAGGAAGAAAAGTGAAATTTAAACAAATACTGGAAATGCATTACAAAACTGACGTTAATATTCGGACAATAACGACAGGAGTTGAAGAAGAAAGAAGTGGACGTGTGTGGGTAGGAGGTGACAATTGTTTTGTATAAATGTAAGATGTGTGTATGTATGTATGAGTGCATGAGAATGTAATGTAGCCAATAAAGTTGGCATAAAGTATTATATACTAGATTCTATGATTTGAAACATATTGTATCATACGATAAACATAAGCTTTTCAAATGTGTATAATCATGATAATGCAATAACACGATATAACCTACTTCTGTAAAATAAAGTGGGTCATGGAAAAATAGATCCATACGCTGCTTGTTGTAATACCGGTATGTGGACACAACAATCATAAACTGGTTCCGATTTGAATAGCATTACAAATGAACATTAAATGGCGTTCGACTCAATTTTACGGAAATATATTATACAAATCATGCTCATTGTAGTCTGCATTGAACTATTTTTAAAAATATGTCTCATTATCTAAAATAATGCCATAGGGCTCCTCATATTTGGCTACGTTAGTACATATATGATGATCTTATGTTTAATTGGTTTTGAAGCCAGAAAGTGATCTTCAATCTTGTAGATTATTTCTCCAGTCTCGAACACAGTGGTTTCGTGTCGGGTGTGATTTCGCATTCGGGCTTTGATAGCCCAAAAGCAATATTGCGGTGAGTAGTCAAAATGAAGATATCATTATTTTCCCATCACCACCTTAAATTGTAATTGCCTATATTCGCTAATCATTGCAGAAATGTGAAACAAAATGACTGTATCATAAAGTTTTAATAAAGATGGCGTCTATATCTTTATAGATTCTATGTACCAGAATTGTGTTATTGGGTAAATGACACGAGTAATGTTTCCTTTTCTTGCTTTGTTTACTGTACTCTATAATATTAATCTATTGTTATTATATCCTTATTACCATTAATCCAATGAAATATTGTAATGGGATCCATGGGAGATTATTGATTCACACATTTTTTTTCTCGAATGAATGTTAACTCATCAAATGACTTGTTTCCCGAATCCAACCAATATATCTACAGTAGTTCAATAAACTGACTATTATTAGGATATATCAAACACATTGACTTAGTTGATATCGTGTAACTGGGCAAGTATGGATATCAGGATGAAAAGGTTCGAAACTTATGATGTAATTATAAAGTCATTACCTAGGATAGAATTTTGGAAGTGTTGAAATTTATTCATTCGAACGTCATCGACATATACAGTCAACAATTTTGTTCTTATTACATTTTTCATATACATTGTGTTTTGTTACGCAAGTTAAATAAAATATAGAAAATATTAATGGTTTGATTACAATTGATGATGTTGATCCCTCTATACAAGGGCGGGTTCAGGATTTCTAAACGACATGGGTTGTGCCATTATGTGTATATATTCGCGCCAGGGGCAAACACTAAAGTTACCCTCCAAGTTTTCAAGTATGCCATGAACATATACATAAATATAAAAAAAAAATGACATAATACAAGCGAGAGAGTGAAGCGATCGAGTTGGATGTTTTGAAATAGATTCGAGCGAAAAAAATGTAAGTTGTCTCTCTTATCGCATTTCGGTAGTCAGTTCAACAATTGCTACAAAACGTTGGCTCGCGCGGCCTTCATGACCTGGCTACGTGAAAAGTGAGAAAATCAGCTTTTGCAAATATGAGGGAGACCGGTGCTATGGAAAATCACTGCTCTTATCTGATTATAGCGTTGTTTAATGATGAACTTCGATATAATTTTGCGCAGTCTTGCCGAGAGCTTTTAAGGCTGGATTCAAGGTGTTTTGTTTAAACCGTTCCTCTGAGAGATATTACACTGTTTGCTCAGTAAAGATGCATTTCAATGTGCCTAATGTTTTGTCATATATGCATCTATTCTTTATCATATTTCAATATCCAATATTGCTCACAATGAAGTGCTGTATCAGTTCATGAACATACCAAGCATATTGACAAAGCATTATTGCAAGCAAACATATAAATAAAAGCAATACAAATTCATGAGGACGTACATATTTCTTCTTTCTTTTGGAGGACCTTTACAATTTAGATCTTTATTTTTCTTTGACATTCTCCAACTTCCTAATGTTTTCCGTATTCTGTTCCCTCAATCACTATGAAGCATAGCCATCCGAACACATCGACACACACACATTGACATACACACACGCGCCCCCTCCATCTACACACACAAACACACTCACTTATACACATGCATACACACAAACGACTACAAACTTTCCTACTCATGTATACGCACACAAACACAAACGCATTCACACATCAGTGGAGGTGCACACTATATTTCCATTGATTTAATTGATCGCCTCTGTTTTTGTTAATTTGTTTTGTTAATTTTTTATGTTACCTATTCCTCCTCTTTTTTCTTCAATTAATTTACCGGGTAATAATCTTTCCGTAATCAGAATACTGTGCGCTTAGAAACATCCGTATTAAGCGCCTAATAAATGTTACGTATTATTATTATATCTCATCTATGAATATTCATTAGCTATCAAGCTATATGATTGGTCTATGGAGGCAAACATGCTTTCATATATTTCAACTAGTAAACAAGCCACCAAAACCAATTCGGAATATTTTTCAATATACTCAATCGCGGTAGAAATGCACAACTGCGCACGCGCAGAACGCGTGAAGCGGTCCGCGAAAACGTAAACAAATATGGCGACGTACACGAAGGATTTTGCTGTCGGCCAGCTTTTGTTCAACTCAT
>BQKZ01000645.1:74541-102729 GCA_036244855.1 Temnopleurus reevesii
CCCCCCCCCCCCCCCCAGTCGCTGTCCGTCTTAGTGGGTGTTGCTCAGAATCAACTGCAAATCAACTGTAACTCTTGAAATTGTAACACGCATTTTTATTCGCGCGCAGTGTGCGCATTTACCAAGACGCGCATGTAACAATGATTTTGATTGGCGTATTCCGATCAACTGCAACTTGCGATCAATTAAAACCTTTGAGCAACACCCCCTAAGTGTAATCCTGGAAATGCATGTGAAGGAAACAACTTCCATTAAAACATTTAATCTAATTTTTTTTTAGGGAACTCGATCGGGACTATAAGCTCTTCTCTCAGTTTTATACAAAATATGCTTGCTTTCAAGCCTTCATACATAATTATAGCAACGCTGAGCATTGCCAAACAATGTCAGAAACAATCCTTTTCTGATCTTGGGGGAGAGATGACCCTCTTCAGATTATAATGATGATAGTAGATGCCATCTATATAGCGCACGTATCCACACTAAGTACTCACTTTGTGGGCGACAGTAAAATATCACCATAATCCAGTTTTCAAACAGCATATTACGGTTTGTTTCAAAGTTTGTTTGAACAAAATTGACCCAGAAATGGCTTAATTACACCGAAAAAAACGATGACATGCGTTGATTCCTTCAACATCAAATCGCCTCACATGCAAAATGAATGAAAATTCACACTACACACACAATGCCATCGGAAGCTAAATTTGTTTTGTCTAGAGTAAACGGGTGGTCTATTCAAATAACGCTAGCAAAAAGCAATAAAAAATACCTGCAAATTTGTGAATTCTGAATTTGTGTATAAATCAGCTCATTTCAAATAAATTTCTGCGTCCTTTAACTTAAACGTTTCCAACACAATATCGCTGTAATACTTAGCCAGGGTAAGCCCGACGTATTTTGAAATTTGGTTTGCGTATGTCGAATACCCAAATCGCTATGGGCACATTTTGTATGTATACATTGAACACGCTTTACATATATTTGTTGGGTAGTACGTCATTTATTTATTGTCTGTGGGGACAGCAAGTACCCCGCCATCTCACGGGAAGAAAAACCTGTCTATATACGCCCGTATTATCGTCTTTATGGGGTGAACTTTGGACGTATACATGATTGTCTTCCAGAGCGATTCGATAATTAACTGATTCCGACAACTGTCAACCCCAGTGTGATAAAAAAAACATTTGGGTTTGACAAGCAGAAACAAAACAAAAACAAAAAGAAAAACACCATCAATTTTACGTTATCATTTCTATCAATTTCTTAAAACATATTTTCAGATTAAAAAATACTTTTCTTTCATTCAAGTGCTATTTTTCTTTTAGTAATGGGTGGTGTGGGAGGGTACATGAAATGATAAAAGAAAAAACCCAGTGAAATTGATCAAACTGGGTTTTATCCGTAGCCATTAAAATTGCCTTTTCGTCTTCTTTTGCTATTCTTTTCATGAAATAAAATGATGCAGACCTATCTTCATTTTTACCAATTTAAGTTTCTTTTCAAGACTCTCATCCATTGATACAGATTCTCACATAATTTTTGAAATATATTTATTGTATGACAAATGCATTAGGGTATCAATGGATCCAAAATATAAAAAAAAAGTAAATGGCCAACTTCATAAGAGATCACTTAGTGGTTATCGAGTATGCAATATGGTGAAGAGTTAACATTATTTGTTAGTTTGTAAATGCATCAGAATAATAAGAAAAGACTTATACTTTTCTTGATTCATTTTAACTTTCTTTGTATCCATCATAATGCAATGTGGAACTCATAACATACACTACTTATTATTTTCCACCAACTCATCTTACGAGCAGATTCCGTGCTTTCTGGATTAATCATGTTAATGGAAGCCCCATACAATTCAAGCAACTTAGCATTCAAAATCAATGTAATCAATAGCGAGAGTTGAAGATCAAAACTATATGAATGGTCAAATAACTAATACCGGTTTGCCAATTAAATGCCTTTCCATGCAATAAATGAACAATAAGGAATTACAACAAAAAAGATCCAATTTAGTCGATAAAATGAGCCACCGGATGTACAGATTTGTTCCTTTCAATAAAACGCCATAATGATAAAGCGATCCATGATAAACCACTTTATATTATCGTTGGTCTCATGGATTGCTAGGTAAATTTCAATTGAGTTCAATCTTTCTACCATAAAGCCAACGATATATTAAAGTTATCAAAAAAAAGTTTTATGAAAATGTGATCTTTTGAAACCGATTAATGAAAGGAAAAATAAGTGCGATTTAGTCTGGGCATTTTGGTTCACAAGTGACTGACAGTTAGCTTGCAATTGATCACATCTTTTTGTATGAATAAATCTGCCCATTTTATAAAGTAGTACCCGTCATACCATATTTCATTTGCCATTGGTCATTTGGGAAATGTGCGGGGCATGAAGGTAATAGCGTATTTGAATCAAAACCTTTTATCATATTTTGTTTTCAAAAGACGGTTTATATCCACACATCAGTTCTATATTATATATTATATTATGTTATATATATATTATATATATATATATATCTATATTCTGGGAACTGACAATCAAATTGATCGACCCTCTTGTTACCGTATATTAATTCTCATTCCCGCGTCACTGTCTGTGAGGTTGACGATTCATCGGCACGTACGATCGGCGTAAAATACATTTTCAGATATCAAACCTGGTGCCTCGCACTTAATGTCCATAGCAAACACATTAGAAGAAGCTCCATCAGCGACTATCATTATGGATATACCAATCAATTCATCTATAGTTGATGAACCAGATGTTTTTGGAGTCTATCGAAAATATTTGATTATAGCAGGATGGGTAACGTTTGTGACTGTAACTTGTATTGGAAACTTGCTCGTTATGATTGCCTATGCGAAGGACAGGAAGATACAGGAGCATGCCTCAAACCTCATCATCCTGCACCTCTCAATTGCTGACTTCTTGGTTGGAAGCTGCTCAATGATGTATCCACTAGCTTTTCATCTGAATAACGACTACCTGAATATTGGAGAATACGGATGTAAGTTTTATTTGATCTTCGATTACACTGCTATTGTCTTCTCGATGGCTATGGTATTATGCATCAGTTTTGACCGGTACTGGATCGTCACAAAGAACATCAAGTACAGTTCGTTCCAGACAAGAGGAAGGATCAAGAAGATGATAGCAGCATCCTGGATCATCATTCTCACTACATACTGTTTTTTGATTCTGGGTTGGGACTCACTATCAGACTATCACTATCACATCGAGGATTATGAAAATAATTGCCGGTCTGCATTCAATAAATCTTTGATCGCTACTTTAATCGTTAGTTCTTTGACCGGTTACATACCTATGATCACAATCGCCACACTCAACACTATGATCTTCATCAAGCTCTGGCAGCACTCCAAACTATTTCAGAAGACCAAGGTACCGAGCAGTCAACCCTCGATGGTCTCTGACTCGGTACAAACAGATGGGTCGCACAACGTCTCAACGGGGGTAAAACCGCGTGATAGAGTAGTCTTTACGATCTCTGGACAAAAGGACAATCAACAGCGCCCTCAGGATAAGATGCGTGATTTCGAACTTCGATTCAGACAGAACTTACGCGCGGCCGTGAAACTGGCAATTCTTGTTGTTGGATTCGCTGTTTGTTGGATGCCGTATGAGATGAGTCTTCTGTACGCGATTCACTGTGGTACGTGTGTCAGTTTAAAGGCCTTTCAGATTCTGGTGTGTCTACAATGGTCCAATTCTTGCATCAATCCATTCCTGTATGCTGCTACCAATAAACGCTTCAGAGATAACTTCAAGCATTTACTTTCCTTTCGCAAATGTTAGTTCTTTTACTGGCTCACTCTGATTAAATATAGCTCTTTTCGATATAGTTTGTTAAGGTAGCCAGAGTATAGATTGATTGTCAATAGTGTATGAAACAGGCACGATAACTAAGACTCCTAAATCACTGTAACGAAACGTAGTTTAAAGGAAACTAGTTCAACGGTATATCTGAATGGGTCATGTCATCATAAAAGTAGACTTCCAAAATGGTATGGAAATCCCCTTCGCGAGGTAAATTGTCTCTTCCAGGTACCTGTTAAGCAAGGAATGTGAACATAGACTCGTAAAGCGGCCTTAGGTGGTTTATTCTTCAGGTCACCTTGATGTGGATGCAATAGTTTGACCGTGTAGGCAATGGGAGAGCGCAGCGGGGATCGCAGAAAAAAGAAACCTTGACCAGCTGTCTATCTGTCATCTAGTAACCTGGTAACAGAACAACTTTGCGGAAAGTGGACTTGAAATCCACTTTCTTGGCCTTTAGATCTTAATTAGGAAACAACTGTCCTTCTGCACCGGCTTTTGAATCTAAATTTGTGGCAGCCGCTTTAAAAAAATCTAGGTATGAACGGGTACATATTCAATGGGAGCGTCGTGGTGTAGTGGTTCGGACTCTCGCCTCTTAACTAGAGGGTCGGTGGTTCGAATCTCTCCCAGGGCGTTAATTTCCTTCAGCAAGAAATTTACCCATAGTGTGCTGCACTCAACCCAGGTGAGGTGAATGGGTACCTGCATGGTAGGGATATATTCCTTGAAACGCCAAGTGCGCTAATGAGGTGGCTGCCGGGCTAGAACCAGGGTAATAATGCTGCAATCGTAGAGGGCTTAGGGAATTCTTAGAGTTGATAAGCGCTATATAAAAGCCGTTCATTATTATTATTATTATTCAAATACAGATGCGTGGAAGTGTCGTTGTGTCATTTTTTCCTTCAACAAAAATTCATCCCAATTCTGCTGCTTTTAATACAAGGCATTCCTTAGTTATGCCGCCGGGCTAAAGCCAGGTTAATATAGATAAGTATAAAACAAAAACAGTTAAAGTTCTCCACATAGATGATACATGGCTCTAGAAATTAATTTCTTGTACCAATTAAGGTTATGTCGTCTCGAATGTTTACACATCAATTAAATCGTTTCAATAAAACGCCATAATGATAATGCGATCCCTGGTAAACCACTCTATATATCGTTGGTCTTATGGGCTGCTAGGTAAATTTCAATTGAGTTCAATCCTTCTTCAATAAAGCCAACGGTATATCAAAGTTATCAAAGTTTGATGAAAAATATGATCTTTTGAAACCGATTGATGAAAGGAAAAATAAATGCGATTTAATCTGCGCATTTTGGTTCACAAGTGATTGGCAGTTGGCATGCAATTGATCACATCTTTTTGTACTAATAAATTTGCCCATTTTATAAGTCACGCAAGAAGTACTACCCGTCATACCATATTTCATTTGCCATTGGTCATTTGGGAAATGCGCGGGACATGAAGGTAATAGCGTATTTCAATCAAAACCTTTTATCATATTTTGTTTTCAAAAGACGGTTTATCTCCACACATCAGTTCTATATTATATTTCTGGGAACTGACAATCAAATTGATTGACCCACTTGTTATATTAAATCTCATTCCCGCGTCACTGTCTACGAGGTTGACGAATCATCGGCACGTACGATCGGCGTAAAATACATTTTAAGAGATCCAACCCGGTGTCTCGCACTTAATGCCCATANGCGGGGCATGAAGGTAATAGCGTATTTTAATCAAAACCTTTTATCATATTTTGTTTCTTCAAAAGACGGTTTATATCCACACATCAGTTCTATATTATATTTCTGGGAACTGACAATCAAATTGATCGACCCTCTTGTTACCGTATATTAATTCTCATTCCCGCGTCACTGTCTATGAGATTGACGATTCGTCGACACGTACGATCGGCGTAAAATACATTCTCAGATATCCAACCTGGTGCCTCGCACTTAATGCCCATAGCAAACACATTAGAAGAAGCTCCATCAGCGACTATCATTATGGATATACCAATCAATTCATCTATAGCTGATGAACCAGATGTTTTTGGAGTCTATCGAAAATATTTGATTATAGCAGCATGGGTAACGTTTGTGACTGTAACTTGTATTGGAAACTTGCTCGTTATGATTGCCTATGCGAAGGACAGGAAGATACAGGAGCATGCCTCAAACCTCATCATCCTGCACCTCTCAATTGCTGACTTCTTGGTTGGAAGCTGCTCCATGATGTATCCACTAGCTTTTCATCTGAATAACGACTACCTGAATATTGGAGAATACGGATGTAAGATCTATTTGATCATCGATTACACTGCTACTGTCTTGTCGATGGCCATGGTATTATGCATCAGTTTTGACCGGTACTGGATCGTCACAAAGAAAATCAAGTACAGTTCGTTCCAGACAAGAGGAAGGATCAAGAAGATGATAGCAGCATCCTGGATCATCATTCTCACTACATACTGTTTTATGGTACTGGGTTGGGACTCACTACCAGGCTATTACATCGTGGATTATGAAAATAACTGCCGGTCTGCATTCAATGATTCTTTGATCGCTACTCTGATCCTTAGCTCTTTGAGCGGTTACATACCTCTCATCACAATTGCCACACTCAACACTATGATCTTCATCAAGCTCTGGCAGCACTCCAAACTATTTCAGAAGACCAAGGTACCGAGCAGTCAACCCTCGACGGTCTCTGACTCGGTACAAACGGATGGATCCCGCAACGTCTCAACACGAATAAAAACGCGTGGTAGAGTGGTCTTCACGATCTCTGGAGAAAAGGACAATCAACAGCGCCCTCAAGATAAGAAGCGTGATTTCGAACTTCGATTCAGACAGAACGTACGCGCGGCCGTGAAGCTGGCAATTCTCGTCATTGGATTCGCTGTTTGTTGGATACCGTATGAGATCAGTATTCTTTACTCGATCCACTGTGGTTCATGTGTCAGTTTAGAAGTCTTTCAAAGTCTGGTGTGTCTTCAATGGTTTAATTCTTGCATCAATCCATTCCTGTATGCTGCCACCAATAAACGCTTCAGAGATAACTTCAAGCAATTACTTACCTTTCGCTATTGTTAGTTATTTAACTGATCCACCTCTAGCGCTTTTCTCATAGTAGGTATAGTTTGTTAAGATAACCACGGTCATGACGGTGTAGATTGATTGTTGTCGGAAAATTACTGGCACTATATCTATGTACTTGTAATTGCGTTAAACCACTTTAACAAAAACTAGTTGAACAAGTGTTAATTTAACAGCATGTCAGATCGGGACAAGTGGTCACGAAAGTGGACTTCCAAACTGGTTTAGAAATCAAATTCGCGAATTAGATTTTCTCGACTAGGAACCAGTCCAAAAGATGATTTGAACCTTCGAGACTCGTAAAGCGTTTATCCTTCTAACGACCTTGAAGTCAGTGCAAGAATTATGCGCATATAATAGTCAATGGAACAGTGCAGCTGGTGTCACGGGAAGAATTTGAGCAACTGTCCATTCGTCGCATAGTAAAAGAACAACTTTGCAGAAAATGGACTTGAAATCTACCTTCTGTGCCTCTAGATCTGAACAGAACACAACAGGCCTTCTGAATCGGCTTTTGAATCTAGATTAGTGAAAGCCACTTTTAAAAGAGTAGATGTGAACGGGTACATATTCAAATAAAGATGCGTGGAAGTGTCGTTGTGTCATGTTAAAAATTCATCCCGATTCTGCTGCTTTTAAGGCATTCATCAAAGTGCCGTGCGCGATAAGTTATACCGGGCTAAAGCCAGGTTAATATAAATAATTAATATAATATAAATAATGTGATCGGCTGCCCTTCACATCCTGTTCTTTCTTTCCCTCCACCTCCTCGTTTAGCTTTTTCTATATACTTGTTTGTTCACTTAATTTCCTTGTCATTTTGCTTATGATTAAGATTCTGCTAGGATCGAAAGCTCAAGCTCTTTTTTTTTTTTTTTTTTTTTACTTCATTTTAATTATGAAACAAATAACATTTCAAGTTCTCCACATAGATGATAGAAATTAATTGCTTGTACCACTTAAGGTTCTGTCGTTTCGAATGTTTACAGATCAATTAGATCGTTTTAACAACGTTCACGTGAGCACTAAATACAAAATGGGTCACTCTCACCACTTAATGAACATTAATGCTAAAACAAGCAAATGTCGTGTAGGACGACATTTGAAAAAGAAAACGAAGACAAATCTATCCAAGTGACGCATTTAAAATGATAATAATGATAATAATAATGAACGGCTTTTATATAGCGCTTATCAACTCTTCATGAAAATTCCCTAAGCGCTCTACAATTGCAGCATTATTACCCCAGCTTTGGCAGTGCAGCTATTAGGCACATAAACTTTTTCAAGGAATAAATTCCTACCAGGTGCCTATTTACCTCACCTGGGTTGAGTGCAGCACAATGTGGATGAATTTCTTGCTGAAGGAAATTAACGCAATGTGCAGGATTCGAACCTACGACCCTCTGGTTGAAAGGCGAGAGTCAGAACCAATACACTAATTGTTACGAGTTCTTTGTCGTTGTCATGATTTCAGCCATCAAATGAAGTACATAATATAGAAATGTTTATCATGTTCAAGTCTAAGTTCTGTATGCCTCGATAAAGTGAGCCCGAAGGAATTTCCTGAGACAATTTTCTACCAGTCTACGAGAGTACAATAATTTCATCTGGAAGAAGAAAACAGTAAACGTCTGCATAGGACACAAGTAGGATCTAGTTTGTACATGTGGTATACTTACATGGCGTCAGCAGAGAATGAGCTCGGGACATCTGCTTATTTGTCCATCCTGGCTACATCATTATCAAGATCATGATGTTTTATATGTTGCACCGAGAAATTGTGTGAAAAAAATAAAGTTAGTCAAATTATTCAATGTGGGCTTAGTAAATTATCCTTTGCACAATTAATTACAAAGTTGCAAATAATCTTTGAAAAGTCGGTTATATTTTAACGTTCTAACATAACCCAATTAAAATTAGTCACACTTTTACCTTGTTTAGTAAAAAAAATACACACATAACTTTTACAATATACATCAAGTCCTGCTCCAATTGGCACAGACAATTACCAATCAAAGTAATTTAGCTTAATGAATATATATACTCATGCAAATGAATAGGTTAAAAAGCCACGAGGGAGTGCATTGCTTTTGTCTTTCCGTTCGTAACACAAATTGTGAATAATTTTTATGATTTAAATCGCACCTCACTGAGCATGCTCAAATGGCATTTCGGAGGAATTAAGTTTAGACTTAAATTCATTTTTAGTCATGTAGGATGACTTACTTATATTATCTTATTCATTCTTTGCTGTTGATGGTCATTTACATTTGACTAAGTACACAATAAAAACAAGCATAATACTTCCAAAGAGCGTCCTGCGGTTTGCTCAATGAAGCGTCTCATTATACCTGATATTCAGGGATCTTTTTGAGGAATGAAGTAAGAATCCTTTGGATTAATTGTGAATTTGTCTCGAAATTCCAGCCTCAGTTTTCCTAGCCTAAAGAAAAGCCCTATCTTTTTGTGGTCAGAATAAGGCAGCTTGGATATGAGTATCCAGTGATTTGAATCATATCTGTCTAACCGCGAACAGACGGTTTGTTTCAAAGGGACAAAATCAAGTTCCTCCAAAATTGTGATGGGTGTCCCGCAAGGTTCAATCCTTCATGTCCTTGGGCCGCTTCTTTTTTCTATATATATATTAATAGCTTACCAAAGTGTATTGAAGATGGCATTGTTGACATGTATGCTGATGACACCACTCTAACGGTTAACGGAAGAACCGTTGCAGAAGTAGAGAGAAAGCTAACAAAAAGAGTGGAAAATATTCTTTCATGGGTAAAAAAAACCCGTCTAGTTCTCAATTCGGAAAAAACAAATGTGATGCTTGTTGGTTCACGATCAATTTTTAATAGTGTAAGGGATTTTTCTGTCACACTAAACGGCAGTTGTGTGAAAAGAGTGAAAGTGGCCAAGTGTTTAGGTGTAATGATAGATGAGGAGTTAC
Source organism: Temnopleurus reevesii (assembly GCA_036244855.1). Lineage (NCBI taxonomy): Eukaryota > Metazoa > Echinodermata > Echinoidea > Temnopleuroida > Temnopleuridae > Temnopleurus > Temnopleurus reevesii. Next base: position 84,470 of record BQKZ01000645.1, read on the forward strand.
GATGGACGGAACATGTGAACAAAATTATTAAGACTGCTCAAAGAAATATTAATTTTGTGTAATTAAACGAGCAAAGAGTTATGTTCTTACCAAGTCTCTAAAACTTCTTTGCAATTCCATCGTCCTTCCTCATTTTGATTACTGTTCGTCAGTATGGTCCGATAGATTTCAAAGACAAACTATCAATTGAAGATTGGGAGAAGGATTCGATGTATCCTCAATAGATATGTTTCGCCGATTGGGTTGGATGCCTGTTCAGACACGCTTTCAATATGGGCGTGCAGTGATGCAGTGATAAAGCAATGCATGACATGGCACCTGAATATTTAAAACAAGATTTACAGCATGTCAGGACTCTACATGATCACAGCACAATACATGCTGTTAGAGATACATTGCGTGTACCAAGATTTAGGACAGACACATACAAACATATTCCATTGATATTTGGAATTATTGTTTAGAACCAATTGGAATCTTTTATTAAAATGTTGCCTACTTTAAAGAGTTTCAAATACTCTATGATAACGTTACTGTCTACATTGTAAACCGTGATATAGGGGATAATTTTTTTTTTATCAAATCTACTAATTCCAGCAAAATTATTAATTAATAACTTCCCTTCTTGTCAATGTACATATTATTATTATTACTATTGTGTTTTTTTTTCTTCAATTTGGGTATTTAACAGTTTTCAATGCTAATATATACGGTAGCATTCGACTTAAGTAGCCTATAGTAGCCTATAGGGATACTGTTTGTATATTTGTATATTTGTATATTTGTATATATTGTTATATTTGTTGTTTGCAAACAGGGCCTCATGGAAGACCACCAAATTGGTGAAATGAGCCACCCTGTATAAATAAAAAGTAAACACGACAATGTGTTTTCTTGACAACAAACTTGTTCAATGATGAATCCCTTTTCACAAACTCCGTTTTCTGTATTAAAGTCTAGTAGTTTAATCAAATGGATTGTCATATGATATCATCTTCAATAAAGGGCAAAGCTGTGGACATGCATTGTAAATATTCAATATTATTGGCCTTACTTTCACCATACCCTTCTTCATGATGCAAATGATTGGCGTGTCATCCATCATGTTTGTCCGATATATTACTAAGCATGTTATGGTTTAATCTAGAAATATCAGATCGAACTTTGTTTCTAATAATTCAACGTGATTGACATCCCCTCTATTATCGATGGATGCAATTATCGTGATCTGAGTAACAACAACAGCAAATACAGGGCCCCAGGCATGACATTACATTAATTACTGATTTAAGTGATACAACTTAATGAATATATCAGCAACCGGCTGTATCAATTAAGATGAGTGGAAGTGGCAGAAAATGATTTGCAAGGATATCACTCTTTTCTAATTTCACTTAAAGATATATACCGTATTAGTAATGGTCAGGATGCAGAAATTGATGTGAAACGAAATGATGTAGTCACAGATTTCTTTATATACATCTGTACGAAACTGGGAGTGGGATTTCACACGTTTCTGACTTATTTTAGTTTGAAAATTCCAATCAGCCGTTATTCATACGGAGCGCTAAATGAGCGAGCGAAGCGGGCGAAACGATGTGCTGTTAACTGGTGAAAGAAAACGACACATATCGTCATGTTTGTTTCGCGATAATTAAGCCATCTATAGGCCGGTTATATTAGAAAAAAACTATGATCATGCTATAATTTGCTGCTAAAAAGACTGCACTAGGGTAATGCTTTACTGCAACTCACATAGTAGTCAATTATCTGAAGCGCGCCATCTCTCCCAAATTGATCTGTACGTTTAAATTGTTTTATTATTTGTATTTCTTTATTCGTTTATTTAGATATTTAATGAATATCTTTGGGGTTAATATATATATTTACCTTTTTTTTTCTCTCAAAGAGATGATTTTTGTTTTACTTTGTTTTGTTGTAAAGGCGATCCCAACACAAGGTGTGCTTTCAGGGTACTCGTTTTATTTTGTTTTACTTGTGATGTTATTTTGCATTGATTATGTATATGAAAAAGGAAATAAATTAATTAAAAAAAAAATTCAATATTCTTTTCGATTCAAATTCCCCCAAATGCCCAGTCATATGTATTCTCCCTTAATAAAGCTCGTCTGAATTAAGAAGTAGCGTCGCCATGACGGTTAAAATTTATCCCTCCTCTAACAAAGCCCGTAAATTAGTTCGCTTTCCTCTTCTGCAGCTTATAGTATTGTACACGAATTTTCAAATGACCTAATTGCAAGTCTTAATAGGTTGGTGCAATTGGATATTCATTTTTAACTACAATACCAGTCATCTACGCAAAGAAGGGCAAAGGTAATGTAAACTTAATTTGACATAATCTCACCACTCGCTAATTTCAATAAGGATTGCTCACTCACACCTTTGTGCTTATAGCCAACGTCTATCCAGCGTTCATAGATTTTGAAAGACGCTCCGCAAACGCACTTGAGAAGAAATGACACTTCTTTGCTGATGATAACGCATGTGTACGTCGAGCGTCAGCCGAATGCCTTCAACGTCGGTCAAGCGTCTCCCCTCTTTACTTCTGCGTTCCGGAGCGGAACACCGGGAAGAGTTTTGCTATATAAGCAGCAATATATGTTAAGGCTGACTCACACCTACGCGTTATAGCACGCGTCGAGATGCGTCGGTCCAGCGTTTTTGAAAATTAAAACGCTCCTGAGCCCACACAATAAGCTGATCAGACGGTGGACCGACGTTCCGCCGCTTGCGCTCAAGGAGCGTACACCGAACGTTAGTCCAACGTATGACCTGTGTCTTTGTACATCCAGCGTTTTTAAGTTTCAAAAACGCTGGGCCGACGCAGGCTAAAACCGTAATGGTGTGAGTCAGCCTTTGTGCACCCTAACCAACCTTGGTGGGAAATTAGTTGATGAACAAAAAAAACCGTGTACATGTCCACTTCATGAACAAAACGATTTCAAACAGCTCAGTATGAATAAACTGATATATTATATGGTCTGAATCTGCGAGATCCTGATCTATATATTATTTGCTCCGCTGTCTGGCCATTATTTGCAAAAAGAGTAATTAGCCAGTTTTTACTTCGCCAGGAGACCATTTTAAAGAGGACCTTAAAGTATAGAGATCTCTACAATAAAGCTTTATTTAACAAACGAATACCAAATGACAAATAACTATCAAATAAATAATAAGAGGGGTGATATCAGAATATATAGACGGTCTAGGTCTTGAGTCAAATAAAATTAAAATAAATATAAAGAATTGACATCCCCCTATCAGAGTTCACATGTAGTTGCAATTACATATTATGGCCAAGACCAAACCATGAACTCGAAATAAGTGGAATATGGACTAATATTCAGGGAGAAATGTAAAATTCTAAACCACAATTTTAATCTAGTACATTTTCTTCACATTCTGCTAAAATGATGTAGCCTCCCCTGTATATGGTAGACCCTGGCTCCCAAAGGGCCAAATCAATTAAACAAATCAATGATTTAGACGCCCTTTAAAAACAGATAGACATAACAGTAATTGAAACAAGCATTTGTATTGAAGTTTCTATATTGAATGTGGATGTAATTTCAGGCGCCTTCCCCATCCACTTCCAGTACCCACTCCCACCCTCTGAACGCCGTCACCAATGTATAATATTTATGAGTGCTATGTGGCTCCATATAATGGGTGAAAGGGGGGGGGGGGGGCAGGAGGAGGGATGGACGGACAGAGAGGTTGGATATTGGGAGGGGATGAGAAAGTGATATGATCAATAATGAACAATAAACCAACAAGTCACGATACAATAATTATGTTGAGAAGACCAACGCTATTGGACTGACAAATGCAATGTAGATCTTCATATCTAAAATCGATATGCAATCAAGTTTATTTGAGCTTTGTGGTTTTGCAGTCTCAATAAAAACGTCAGATCGATTGATTATCATGTCGATGTATAATTGGATCCTCCCTTTGATGTTGTATAGATTTTGGCGACTTAGTATACTATTCATTATTTTACATCACATGTATGTGATTCCTAGAATACATACGCACACCCTAACACACAAACATAAATAGATATAAACACATAAAGGCCTCCTTAATTAATGTAGCACAACTTTTTTTTAACGGGGGAGTGTCTAGTAACAAAATTCCCAGGTAAAGTAACATTATTTTGTTGTTTTTAGAGAGACAGAGAGAGAGTGAGAGGGGGAGGGTTGAGAGGGGGGGGGGAGGAAAAAAAAGACGGGGAGGGGCGGGATAGAGAGAGAGAGAGAGAGAGAGAGAGAGAGAGAGAGAGAGAGGGTAGTCAAAAGATATTGAAAAAAAATTCTAAAAAATATTTGGATGTATTAATGCAGTACACACATTTTCTCGTTTATATGAGTTCAAAGATACGTGGCATGACATCTGAATCACAGATACGGAACATCAAGTCCCAATGAAATAAACGAGTTAAAAGTAGGTTATCATTTCGATCCGAAATACCCATTTATTGGCGTCGGGATGCATGCAATTAAAAGTAGACTGGGGGCGGTCGGTACCCCCACGATGGTGATTCAGATTCTTTACAATGATTTTGAACAGAAGGCAATTAGTATCTCTTTGGTATTGCGATGTATCAATAGTCAATTGATGATTAGATGATTCGCTCTGCAGCGCATCAAATATCAGACAGAGTTGGACTAAATAGTTGAGAACGACTTTGTTTCCGCCATTCGCTTCGTCAATCCTCTCTCGAACGGTGGATCTCCTCATAAAAAGTATCTAGAACACTAGCCTCAACAGTTTCAAAAATGCTATCCTCGAGAGAGTCACGATTAACAAAGGCGCCTTAACCATTTTTTTAAAAACATTTTCTTACCGGATGTTGATTCTTGAATTTGATGCGCTGTGTATATTAAAGAAGAAGAACATTTTCATTCTGTCCTTAAAACATAATCAATTGTACTCTCCGATCCTGGGCTCTGATCTTCTTCGCCTCAGCTAAATTGATATAGGACACTGAAAGAAGGATCATCTATATATCGATACCAGGTGGAATTGTTAATTTCAAGAATAGATGGTAAGATAAAATTGGTTTTTATTCAACCTGGCTTTTATTCATATTTTGTATGTATACATTTTTGTTCGATAATATACTTTGACAAATTGATTTCTACCGGTTCAGAGTGAATTAAGCGCAACCAACACAAGCTATGTTTTCTGAATCTCCGCATATTCTTCATTTTTATGTACCTAAAGGTACCACTTCACGTGTCTAATCATTTGCTCTCTTATCTGAAGAACGTCACTGTTCTTGTAGACCAAAAGCTTACCCTTTTTCATTGAAGGACAAGTAAAAGCTACTTTAATTCAGTTCAGTTCATTTTGTTGCCACAAATCGACAATATTGCCTGATGTTTGGTAACATTTCGCCCAATAAAACAAAATGTGTAAGGCCTTTCTGTGGACTGTCAATATCAATATAATTGATTTCCATTTACCTGTGAATTTAGTATTATACAATAATTTTCTATTTCTTTTGACCTAGTGATTGTGATGTCTCAAGGATGGCCTCTGGAAAATTACATCCCGGACAATGCAGAACAAAGGACCTGGCGTTGATCGGCCAACTACGCTCCGATCTTGTGAGTTTATTCATTTTGTATATTTCTTTATGAAAGAATGCCAATGTACTCATTTTGAATGATATTAGTGTAAATGAAAATAATATTTAGATTTATTTTGGATTAAAAAGAACTGCACGGAATAAAAGGGGCTGCAAAAGAAATTCAGATGCCAACCTGCATTTTAACGTTTTTTAATTTTATCAGTGTCATTTTTTCATCATTTGTATTCTCATTTCATAAGGATAACTCCCAAATGAAAAACATAATTAATAGATCTTATTGAATAGTTGAAAATATGAAGAATTGAAGAACAATAAATAGGTAAAAAGATGGATAACAGAATAAAAAAATAAAAGAAAATGAATAAATATTAATGAAATAGTACATCCGTACCATATCTAATTAAGAATGAAGATTCAAGTAAAGACAAATAAAACTATTAGCAATACAAATTAAAGAGATGCAAGTAATAACAAGTAAATCAATGAATAAAGTATATAAATAACTAAATAGATAGATGAAAAAAATGAATGAATGAATACATGAATACATAAGTAAATAGAATGTACACGCAAAATACACAGCAATAGACATTATAACGTTCGCCAAAATTGTTTAGTCCTACACCAGAGGCCTATCTACCGAGATAGCTTTAGTATGTTCCTAAATATAGAGACCTGCCTCAAAATCGTTTTGTTGCCACAACCGTATCTTGCATGTTATATTGATGGTATGTCTTATTGTTTTACAGGAGTCTATGAAGAGGGAACACAAACGAATTCAACGAGATCTGAGCGACATAAACTCCTCCTTCAAACTTGTTCTTCACCAGATGAATTCGACTCGAAAGAAACCTCTGTCGCCCGAGCCTATTCCCGACAGGTCACGAACATTCCTTTCCGTGCCAACCATCACCGTCGATGAACCAATGGGATACCAGGAGAGAGTCAACCAAGGCGACATCGAAGAAAGTACTGTTGACGATGTCGAGTTCTTTCACGATATCGTTGACCTTCAGATTGAATCGGAAGACAAATGTAAAGTGATGTCACTTATGCTGTTTCCTCCGGAGAGACCGAGATCATCGTCCTGGTCATCACCTTTTAAATTAGAAGGCAGCAGCGCGAAGCTTGGTGAACGTGTCGGGTCGTGCTTAGACCGCCGGGGATCTTGTTTATAAGTTCTCGCCGTATATCATGTAAACCATGATACAGGACCGACATCAATGACAGAATAGACTTCAACGCAAATTTCTTCCCACCAGGATGCTGTTTCACAAAGTGACGGATGACATTGTGAACAACTATAGTATATGAACGACCAGTATCAGTTCTTGTTGCTGAATGATAATACTTATCCGATAATAACCCTCGATACCGTAGTTCAGTATTAAATTCAGTTCTTAATTTTAAGAACGGTTTGATGAAACACCACCCATGTGCATGGGTTGGGTGCGGATCGATGGGTATGAACTTTTCCGCTGAATGACATGGGTGAGAGTCATAAACACCTCACCGTGACGCCAACAGATCGTGGGAATTCGTGCTTATGTCGTCATCAAAGCAGCAAGAATGTCCCCAACTGTAAAGGATTCAGATTATTGGGCGTATCTTTATATTGTAAATAAATTCAATAACTTCAATTAAATTCAAAGATTTCGTGTACACCCTTTTACGGCCATTCCAACTTGCGTGTTATGACCTGGGGTGCAAGAATTGTGATCCAGGAAGCTCAACTTATGACTTGTGGTGTAAAGTTCGTTACCATCCCGACCCATTGAATGGTACCAAAATAATTTTTCAAACATTTTTAGAAAACATTAAAAATTATTTTTGGTAGCCTCCGATGCATGTAATTGCAAGTAGTATACTTGCTTGTAATTTCGTAGCTCCAAAATATTCAATGATCAAATCTGTCTTTACTTTTTAATCCTTCTACCTTGTTTCGTGCCACATCTTTAGGGGAAAATGTGAATCAACAAGCAGTCTTGAATTGTTGGGTAAACTTGTTTTACACAACGCTGTCCATATAACTACTGGTTAAGATATGTCCACTGATGGTTGAACTTTTCAATTGCACCATAAGTTCGACATATTTTGAACAATAGTTGTATGGGCAGTATGTTGCCCACAGGTGTAAAGATAATGCAATAGCGATTGTAATGCAAATTACATTCATCATCGTATCTTATTTTACAGCAATTGCCTTTATTGAAAACGTATATTCATAAACAATAATGATAATAATGATACATGGCTCTTGATATATAGCGCAATGATTTTCAGCCTAATCAGATGCTCAGGGCACTCAGAGAGAGGAGTCGCTATAATCTAGATTTAACATTTCCAGGAAAAATATTTCAATACATCCAAAGATACATTCTTACTGCCCCAGTCAAATAGAAAGGTAGATTGAACACGATATTACACGATTCTTTGTTGAGGAGCAGTTAACTGTCAATAGACTAAGAGTCGTGTTGAATCGCGTTAGATCGGGGCGTCTATCCGACTGGGGCCTAATCATTTGGACCATTATGTATATTCCTCAGTATATACATTTTCATAAAATGTGACGAATGACTTTTCTAAATATTATTTTCAATCACTAATGATAAATTTAGCAAGATGTCAAGTTTAACCAGCTTCGGTTTGTTTAGGATAAATACTAGTAGGTATTTGTTTGACACACATTCTTTGAATTATCGAAATCCTCGTTTATAGGCAAAGAAATTAATATCTAATTGATGTGAGTTGTCCTGTTTACATCTTGTCTCTGTTTTGTAGTTTTGTTTTCCATAGCGTCGGGCATGTCGGCTGTGTTTCCGTTATCATGGCTGTGGTCAATCTTTCTCAAGTCCACATCCGGGTATTGTGTGACCTTTACAATGACCACCTCGTCGTCTTTGAACTATGAAACAAAGAGAGGACAGGAAGAGTTTTAAAAAAAAAGAGTTAATGAAGGAACGTGTGAGATGAAAAGAAGAATGCAATAGATAGAGCATTAAGATACTGTTGTTTGTATCTCTATGGATAGAGGGAATGTATGGTCAAAAAAGGAAAATAATAATGAGGAGGAGGAGGAGGAAGAGGAGGAGGAGGAGGAGAAGAGTGTGAGATTTGGTAAAGAGGCAAATGATAAGAGCCGCGAAAGATGGTTTGAATTACTAAAAAGGCCAATGCTTTTCAAAGGTCATATATGTTATTTTATTGAGTTAGCTATTTCATTTTATTCAACAGAATATTCCGAATAGGGTTTACGCGGAGAGGAACGATTGTAGAAACGTAATTATAATAAGGCAGTCAACATGTTAAGAAAATGATATATATTGCAACTCTGGCACGACAATGTTGGTTGAATAAATTGAGGTGAGTCTTGGTGACTAGGTTTGACCATAGAGATACAAACTTTTACCTGATCATCTGTTATCTTCTGTACGCCACATCGCATCCATCGTTTGATAGACTCTGGACAGCAACAACAGAGGGCGTCTGTCAGGTTGTATTTCAGTCGAGGATCAATTTTATTTCGATCCGTAAAACCTTGCAAAAAAAATAATAATATTCCACAAAACCAGAAACTACTGTCAATAAAAAAAAACACACAATATTTCATCCAAAATATAAAGGCTGTTGCCCAGGGTTAGCAAATTACTTCACTAAAGAAAATGTTGACGAGCCTAGAAATAATTGAGAATATTTGTAAGTAGCCTAGCTTCCATGCAAGTAGTAAATACTTGCTTTTTATTTCGTAGTCTACATCGCAAATGAAAATGAATATAAAAAAAGAAATTCTATGAAAAACTAACAATTTCAATCGTGCATTAAAACAATTTTACATTTATTTGGACCCACTCAGGCTAAGTCGCAATCACTGTCGACTTGAGACTAATGCACCATATGAATTATTATTTTGTATGATTTCCTTCAAAAATGTTCCTCAATTGAATTTTTTAATTGGTATACTGAGAACAGTAATCGACCAATTTGAATCTTAATGATATATACAAACATTCTCACCAGTCATCGCACTGACTATCATGCCAACAATCACGCAGGTCAAAGCTCCGATGGGGGCGTAAAAGTAGAGAGAGATGGCGTAGAGCTCAGCGATGGCAGGGCTGTTGGATAAACAATTCGACATGGGTAGTTGTGAGGGGAGGACAAGGATAGAAACGAGGGGGGGGGCTCCTTCTTCTTGTTCTTATTCATTATCCTTATCATCATCATCATCTCCCCTTTTCTACTCCTTCATCACCATCTCCATCATTATCTTGTTTTCTGTTTTTCGTGGTCTTCTTTTTATAGGTCTTCTTCATCTTCTTCGTTTCGTCTTTGTCTTCTTCTTCTTCTTCTTCTTCTTCTTCTTCTTCTTCTTCTTCTCTTTCTTCTTATTTTATTATTTTTTTCATTTTTCGAGGAATTTTTATCACTTTCCCCTATAAATTTCACATTAATTTTACTGTTGTTCCTATTTTCCCTTCTTTTAATCAGCTCATGTAGATCGGAGATGTGCGATTTATAAATAAATATGCTACAATTATTATTTTTGTAAAAACTAATGAACACAACTTAACCTTTCGCATATTTGTAACGGATCAGTTGTTGAATACAAAGTGGTATGATCTGTGTAGAATGAGGCAGTGGTAGTGGTGGTGGTGGTGGTGGTGATGGTAGTCGAATTAAACACTGGACATCCCTCCACGGAGAGGGCGTTCTTTCCTCTTGCGGAGGGATAGATGACGGATCCGATCTTGATCCAACCGACGAATAGGATGCTGCCTAATAATCCGACAAAAGCCCCCTGCAGAAGGTAACGTTATTGAAATCACATTAGATTTTTTTCCTAAAAATCATCGTTCTTATAAAATATCCCATGAATTATTCTTTTGATTTTTCATTAGTATATATATATATATATATATATACATTTTTAGAAATTGTTATGTTCATTTTACGCGCTTGGATTATTCAATCCTTTCATTGTTTGTGATAAATTTTGCTGTACCGCGAAAACATAAATTCATATGGATATTGATTTTAATTTCATGTAACATGTTTATTCTTGACCCCTAATTCTGCGTCGGCGTCATAAAGAAACTTCAGCGAACGTGGGCGTATTTGCAATATTGCATTTATTCTTAGAGACTTATTAAGATTGGTTGGTTAATGATAAACAATACTAAAATTTGATACAAATTGATTTTCTTGTGAAAATTTGTCATGGTACAAACCAGTGGAATGATATATCATAGCACGCAATACTAAAATAGTTTATAATTCAAATGGTGTCACAATTACTCGGCCATGTTTTAGATAATCTGTGGGGTCGGCAATTTTTAAATTATTTTTTCACTTTTTACTTTTCATCCAAGACTAAATTTAGATTTCCTCATAAACTAACCTAAATCATTAAACTAAATCCTCATTTGTTCAAAAACATGTCAGTATGTTTTAGATTGCAGTTGTATTTTCCATGCACTTGTGAAACGAGTGTTTCATGTAAAGGAGATATTTACCTTTGAATTGGAGCGATGAAAGAATATCCCCAGAATAAATACACCCAACATGCATCCATTACCTATTCCAACGACCGAAAGTGTCAACTGGGAATGAAGTGGAAGAGGGGAACAATTATTATTGAAAAGGTAAAAATCACATAAAATCATCCGAACTATATTGAACAGCGTTTGAGAGAGCACCTCCTCAAAATAACCAGCAACCTTAAAGTTAAACGTTTGAGAGAGCACCTCCTCACAATAACCAGCAACCTAAAAGTTAAACTTTAATGTGACGAAATTATTCCACACATATCATTCACTGATACTCTTCAGATTTCATATATATTGATTTATCATACCCCACATCGATAAGCGAGATTTTAAGATATTATACTTACTTGTAATACTCCTTGTCCCAGAAGGCTTGCAAGAAAAGCAAATCCTATAGCCACAAGTCCATAGAACAGGGCTGAAAGTAATACAAGAAAATATTTGGAAGACACTTTATAATCATATAGGCGGGAGAGGGGAGACCTCCATCCGCGAGTTCTACAACAGACTTAAAGAAAAAAAAATAAAGATGCCAGGGGTAGGTTTCAAGTCATGTAAACACCTTACAACTAGGATTGCATGCCAGGAAAGAAAGAGAATTCAGAAGAAGAAATGTTAAATTTTGCAGTTTAGTCTTAGAAAATTAAAATTAAATGCCGTCCGCACAGCCAGCAATTGTGAAGATAAGGAGGGGCACTTCGTGTCCGGCACCCAGATCAAACAACTCTGAATTGAAATTATGGATCTGTCAGAACTCTAAAGGTTATTTTTTAAAAATGTTATGGAAGATGAGATGAGAAGAGGAGGAAGAGACCGATTATAAGGATGAGGACGAAGGAGAGGATGATGTAGCGAAAGGTAAATAACTTTCACTATTTTAGACCCAATCTCTGCTTCGATGTTGTCTCTTTCATACTTCAATAACTCAAACGTCAGCGACAAAAGAAAATACGCCCACAGACAGCAAAACAAAAAGACTTATCTGGCTGCTCTACTACACGTATTTTTAATTTTTAGTGAATTTTTACTGTTCGATACGATGTTCATAAGCATTCTTTATAACTTTATCTCCGAATACTACTAATAAAGTAATAAACCAATTAACTTTTATTATAAAGCACCTTCTTAAACATTTCTTACACAGAAACTTTGAGATCTTGACGTAGGTTTCTGGCTGCAGATTCGACCAAACTGATTTAGCTCCATCTTCAGTCGTCACAGCACACAAAGCATTGATTCCTGATGAAAGAGTACTGTTAAGAGAAAAATAATAATATTAAAGACAGAAAATCTGTACTGAGCAAAGCCTTCAATTACATACCGCAATATATGTGTTTTCATACAATCTATCATGTTTTTGTGCTATGTATCCTTCTTTTATTTTGTATTTGTACCTTGTGTTTTGGCAGAGCACTCTAGCAAAGCAGGACATGTGAACTGAAGGAGACTATCCCGTCTTTTATTTCAATTCAATTCAATTCAATTCATTTATTTTCACTTCATCAGAAATAATACAAAGTATAATGAACATTTACAAAAAAAAGTTGAATAAAACTCTGTATAACAAAAGTATAATGAACATAACATTGACAATTATTGTTAACATACAAAGTTAAAAAAAAAATACATTTTATGGAGTGCTTTTATAGAAATAGATAAATGAAAAAACACATTGTGTGAGTCTGAGAGATGTCAAAATAGTTCAGTCATATACAACTGAAATGACAAAACATAATTGCTGACAATATTTCATACACACTTTTTGCGAAGATCAGCAAAATTGTCATTTTAACGCTAGGAATTAAAAAAAACAGTGCAAAGCTTGGACCTACAATAATCCACAGCCCAATAGGAGACTGTTGTAATGTTTGTACTGTTTATAGGATCCACAGGCTATAAGGGTACTATTTGTACATTTATATTTTTGTATATATTGTTTTATTGTTTGTGTTACCGTGTTATTCACGAGGCCCTGTTTGCAAACAGTGCCTCATGGAAGAGCACCAAATTCTGATAAATATCAGAAATAAATAATTAACCCATTGACTTCTAAATTCTGCAATACCCATAGACTTTGTGTAGGGACTACCCGGTTCCAGTAGTCAAAGGGTTAAATGAATAAATATTCCCATCTATAGGAAAAAGTCCGGCGGTTTCTTTGCCTGATTTGCTTTTATGTTCTCCTAGCAAATATGTTATCTTTCCTATTTCTAAATCTAGTATAACAAATTTCGTTCATTCATGCACTGATTCTTATGATGTGATAATTACCTTAGTGACGCACTGACCACTGTGGATAAGAAGAGACCTGGGAATCCAGGTAGATTCACAAACACATCCATCACCATTAGTGGCATCAGCTATAGAAATAGATCAGGATTAGATTAAATTCTAAACTCATGTTTTTTTTTATGTTTTACTGTTTGTCACTCTACGACAGCTTGTTGGTTCGATCCTAATAATGAGCTAAAATAGAAAAGAATTCAACACAGGCCTGAGCATATCTATCCATTGTGTAATGCTACTGAAGTTTAGAAGAATTCTTTTCAGCCCAGAGTCATGAATGACTATTGACAACTTATATCAAATGAGTGTTTGAGAAAGTGGTTCGTGCACAATAGTTTTGTATCCTTTTGTCATGCACACAGATTTCGGTATGGCAGGTTCAAGTTCTCGGGCCACAAAAGTGGCCCTTAGCAGTTTATGGGTTGAAACGGGCCAATGATCATGATGATTGCTATAATCATAGTAGCTACCACCGTTAACAAATACCGGAATTCTTAACAAGATTTCGGTTTCTTTTTCAAACCAACCATGCTTAATGGACCTTTGGAATGAGAATAGAAAAGATTGTGAGCATCTGATGGACGCTATTAAAAATAGGTTACATTTTTAAGGTTTTTTATTTCACGTATATGTGATAGAGGCTTTTAACATTTTTTCTTGGTATTATACTACTGATTTCTAGTTTGCTAAGTAAATTGAATATCATCTTTTTGGTTTATATTTTAGATCAGCTTTTTGGTATTCTTATTTTTTCGAGGATGGGTGGGAGTTCGTTTGTTGTTCCCCTTCAAATAGCAGGTCTGCATCTGAAGATCGAGAGAAAATCAATTGACTTCAAATCTAAATTTGAACATACGAATAAAGTGGCTTGCAGTCCCCGAGATGAGAAGGCACCGAAAAGGTACATCATGACGCCACACAAGACATGCCTCCACAAATTGTTCCGACTTTTCGGCAACACTGCCAGGTATTTCCAACTGCATGTATGGGCAATAAAATTATATTGGCAACTGCTTCCTTCGTCACTCTCTTGTAAGAAAATGGCGAAACTAAATAACATATCAACAATCACTTTCTCGCCAGTGCTATCAGCATGGCTACTTTAAATTTTTAATTTGAAATACCTGGTCTTTGTTGCTAACGACGCCCTGTTGCAGTGGATCGCAGTTTACATAGTATGCGTACATCACAATACCAGACAGAACGGTCAGAACTTTGATGATGCCCTTAACAACCGTTGCTAGGATAATCGCTCTGTTTGAGGAAACGACAACGCATTGTAAATTACGAATTAGCTATGTTCACACGTAATTAAAGTTTCGACGCTCAAAAGGCGTATACGCTAAAAGAGTTTCGAAAAAATTGAGTTTTTGTTTTTAGAAAAACCGTAGTCACAGAATATCGATCAACCTGGATGGATTTCATATAAAATATAGTATACCCTTTATACATTTACATGTTATCAAATACTGAATTAATCATTTACAACTTTCATCGATTACTCATTTCAATATATTTTAAATTTCCCCATTACAAATTTTTAATTCATAAAATATTTTCGAAATAAACATATCGATTGCTCTGCACATCTAGAAAACTATGAAGGTCAGATTTTTGTGATGTTGTCAGAGCTAGAATGATCGATAATTTTAATTTAATTATTAAAATGATTTCGACTAAGAAATACATGCGGACCGAAATTATAAATAGTTACTTACTGCACAGCTTTTCTTTTAGTCCCACATGAGAGCAATCTCTGTGTTGTAGTCTGGTTTATTCCAGCAGCAAGATTTAGGGTTGCAAAACCAACCATCATGGACCACACAGTATAGCGAACTCGTGGATCAAAACTAAACCTGGGATTTCAATCAAAATTTAATTTAATTTGTCATTTTAGTGATCACAAAATCTGTCTGCGGCATATACATTGGCATAGAAAAGTCTTGTTTTTTACTATTTGTTTTATCAGTATCATTTATTGAATTAAATCTATTCATTTTATTAATATCTTTTTAATCATCAATGTTAATATTATCTATTTAGGCCTATATATTTTAACTAATTTTATTTAATTTNTTTGTATATTTGTATATTTGTATATATTGTTATATTTGTTGTTTGCAAACAGGGCCTCATGGAAGACCACCAAATTGGTGAAATGAGCCACCCTGTATAAATAAATAAAGGTAAACACGACAACGTGTTTTCTTGACAACAAACTTGTTCAATGATGAATCCCTTTTCACAAACTCCGTTTTCTGTAAGTCTAGTAGTTTAATCAAATGGATTGCCATATGATATCATCTTCAATAAAGGGCAAAGCTTTGGACATGCATTGTAAATATTCAATATTATTGGCCTTACTTACACCATACTCTTCTTCATGATGCAAATGATTGGCGTGTCATCCATCATGTTTGTCCGATATATTACTAAGCATGTTATGGTTTAATCTAGAAATATCAGATCGAACTTTGTTTCTAATAATTCAACGTGATTGACATCCCCTCTATTATCGATGGATGCAATTATCGTGATCTGAGTAACAACAACAGCAAATACAGGGTCCCGGGCATGACAATACATTAATTACTGATTTATGTGATACAACTTAATGAATATATCAGCAGCTGGCTGTATCAATTAAGATGAGTGAGTGACAAAAAATCACACACACAAATCTCATCTACACACACAGAACTAGAACTCATGGATCTGAGTAAATTCGCAAAAAGACGCTGGTGAGTATATTAATGCAAATACTCAACTATGTGTCATTATAGTGTCATGTTACTCAAATCTGTGAGTTCTTGTTTTTTGCGTGTAATGTCACTTAAAGATATAGATTAGTAATTGTCAAGATGCAGAAATTGATCTGAAACGAAATGGTGTAGTCACAAATCTTCTTTATACATGTGTACGAAACTGGGAGTGGGATTTCACACGAAACTGACTTATTTTAGTTTGAAAATGCCAATCAGCCGTTATTCATACGGAGCGCTAAATGAGCGAGCGAAGCGGGCGAAACGATGTGCTGTTAACTGGTGAAAGAAAACGACACAAATCGTCATGTTTATTTCGCGTTAATTAAGCCATCTATAGGTCGGTTATATTAGAAAAAACTATGATCATGCTATAATTTGCTGCTAAAAAGACTGCACTAGGGTAATGCTTTACTGCAACTCACATAGTAGTCAATTATCTGAAGCGCGCCATCTCTCCCAAATTGATCAGTACGTTTAAATTGTTTTATTATTTGTATTTCTTTATTCGTTTATTTAGATATTTAATAAATATCTTTGGGGTTAATATATATATTTACCTTTTTTTTTCTCTCAAAGAGATGATTTTTGTTTTACTTTGTTTTGTTGTAAAGGCGATCCCAACACAAGGTGTGCTTTCAGGGTACTCGTTTTATTTTGTTTTACTTGTGATGTTATTTTGCATTGATTATGTATATGAAAAAGGAAATAAATTAATTAAAAAAAAAATTCAATATTCTTTTCGATTCAAATTCCCCCAAATGCCCAGTCATATGTATTCTCCCTTAATAAAGCTCGTCTGAATTAAGAAGTAGCGTCGCCATGACGGTTAAAATTTATCCCTCCTCTAACAAAGCCCGTAAATTAGTTCGCTTTCCTCTTCTGCAGCTTATAGTATTGTACACGAATTTTCAAATGACCTAATTGCAAGTCTTAATAGGTTGGTGCAATTGGATATTCATTTTTAACTACAATACCAGTCATCTACGCAAAGAAGGGCAAAGGTAATGTAAACTTAATTTGACACCACTCACCACTCGCTAATTTCAATAAGGATTGCTCACTCACACCTTTGTGCTTATAGCCAACGTCTATCCAGCGTTCATAGATTTTGAAAGACGCTCCGCAAACGCACTTGAGAAGAAATGACACTTCTTTGCTGATAATAACGCATGTGTACGTCGAGCGTCAGCCGAATGCCTTCAACGTCGGTCAAGCGTCTCCCCTCTTTACTTCTGCGTTCCGGAGCGGAACACCGGGAAGAGTTTTGCTATATAAGCAGCAATATATGTTAAAGCTGACTCACACCTACGCGTTATAGCACGCGTCGAGATGCGTCGGTCAAGCGTTTTTGAAAATTAAAACGCTACTGAGCCCACACAATAAGCTGATCAGACGGTGGACCGACGTTCCGCCGCTTGCGCTCAAGGAGCGTACACCGAACGTTAGTCCAACGAATGACCTGTGTCTTTGTACATCCAGCGTTTTTAAGTTTCAAAAACGCTGGGCCGACGCAGGCTAAAACCGAAATGGTGTGAGTCAGCCTTTGTGCACCCTAACCAACCTTGGTGGGAAATTAGTTGATGAACAAAAAACCCGTGTACATGTCCACTTCATGAACAAAACGATTTCAAACAGCTCAGTATGAATAAACTGATATATTATATGGTCTGAATCTGCGAGATACTGATCTATATATTATTTGCTCCGCTGTCTGGCCATTATTTGCAAAAAGAGTAATTAGCCAGTTTTTACTTCGCCAGGAGACCATTTTAAAGAGGACCTTAAAGTATAGAGATCTCTACAATAAAGCTTTATTTAACAAACGAATACCAAATGACAAATAACTATCAAATAAATAATAAGAGGGGTGATATCAGAATATATAGACGGTCTAGGTCTTGAGTCAAATAAAATTAAAATAAATATAAAGAATTGACATCCCCCTATCAGAGTTCACATGTAGTTGCAATTACATATTATGGCCAAGACCAAACCATGAACTCGAAATAAGTGGAATATGGACTAATATTCAGGGAGAAATGT
>BQKZ01000645.1:106650-125862 GCA_036244855.1 Temnopleurus reevesii
GTAAATGGCGGCGTGCGACTTATTTCCTTTTCGATACCGAAATATGTACACGTACTCCTTTATGAAGAAACCTTTAGCACGGGGCAGCACAATGATAATGATACCATGTTGCTATTAGTGTAAATAGTTATGTTTAAGTTTTCTTCATATATAATCCACATTGCCGATTTTTGTTACTGCATATGTTCATGTACTTTTTATTATGCAGGACCCCTCGTGATACCAACATCTTGTTGTGAGGGCATCCTGCTAAACTATTGATCAATAAATAAATAAATAAATAAATAAATAAATAAATGATACCATATGATAAAAACAGACGTTGGTATATGGAAAATCCCTGACCTAGCTTTAGGTCATCTTCCTTTAGGGAGCAATATTTTTTCAGTTATTAAAACCAATATTCATCATAATTTGACAAAGGGCATCACAAATTGAGAAGACACTTTTCACTCACTCAAAGAATTTAAGTCTGTTTCCTTGGTCAGCAATGTTCCATGCCTGGCTGAACCCACCGACATCAATGGATCCCTGCACGATCACCGCGATGACACCGATGATGATGATGACTGACTGTAACGTGTCCGTCCACAACACAGCTTTCATCCCACCCTACAGTCGATGTACGAGTCAATGCATAACATAAATATTCTACAAGATACCATATTGTTTGATTCAAGATACCTTCAAAAGAATTTCGATGGCTTTGTAATGGAAACCGTTAATTATATATATATATATATTTTAAATATGACAATCGCTTTTTCCACCCCACATTTAGAAAGTTTTAGTATATTGTATGAATCTTCCTCTGTGTGGAATATTTTAGGCAGCAGCTGTGATGTTTAAACCCACGACATAAGGGATCGTTCTATTCCAAGCCAACACCTTAGAAGAACGATGAATTGCATTTTCAAGATTAAACAGGCTGATGGTGGGTTAATAAAACGCGTGTAGAATCTCCAAATAAAGCCTACTTTGGAATATTCTATCACAAACCCTCCAATATCGTGATTATAATATCGTGATGATATGGCAAGCAACTAGACACATGTTTACATTTCTAAAGATACTAGGATACGTACCAATGTCGTGTAAAAGATGCAAACGGCACCAGTCGATAATACACAGGCCCATAGGTCCATTCCAGTTACTAAAGCACATGATAAAATACCAACGGATAAAATAGACAGAAATAAGCAGTGTAAACTTGCCACTGAAAAAGTTTTATGTAAAAAATAGACCACATTCAGTTGTAATTTAATGCGCGGTTACCATGACAATGCCGTATTTACATATACATGATGTAACCATTAGCTGTTAAATACTAACATTTGCATCTGTCTATCCATGTTTTGTTTACCCTATATATTCCTCATTCATGCCTCCAATTTATAAATAATACGGCGTGTCGTTTGGTAAGATGCAAGCCTCACTATTCCACATGTAGAAATAATAGCCAAATAAATAGAATATTATTGGAATACCAACCTGCATTTATTGCTAACGCTGGTGTATACAAATTAATCCCCATGAAGATCATCTGAAAAAGAAAAACAATAGGCCTAATGTAAATGTTCATAGTTATTTTGTTCAATTTTATTGATAAGTTTGAACCTAACGAAATTCGTTCTTTTAAGCACAGGGAAAATTTTTGAACTAGCACAAGATCGCATATGAGATAAGGCATTAGATAGCATCACGTTTTCAACAATGACACGTTTTTTTTGGGTTTCTTGATTTTTCTTACTCATGGTAGTCACGTAAGGTATATACATTTTGCAATTGTCATTTCTATGACCTGGTGCAATGTGAAAATACCTAATTACCGTTTGCAGAATAAAGATGCATGTTCCACACAATCTCACTGGTCGGCTGAAACGTCTCTCCAAATACTGTAGAAAAAGGAAAATAAAGTTTACAAGATTTAAACAATAGTCATTATAGTCGTTATCATCATCATTATCATCATCGTCATCATCATCATCATCATAATCATCATCATCACCATCATCATTATCATCACCATCATAATAATCATCATCATCACCATCTTCATCATCATCATCATCATCATCATCGTCGTCGTCATCATCATCATCATCATCATCATCATCATCATCATTACAACCTTCATAATAACTACCGCCATTTTATTATTTTTCGATCATCGTTATACCCTTTTTAAGCAGCATCATCATCATTTCCACTGTCGTTGCCATCATCAACATTGCAGATTATGGCAGCTCTTAATTGTCTATGTATAGAATGGAGCAATCATTGAATATCATGGGCTTTATTTTCAAAAGAAGAGTGTTAACAAAATTCTTTGAGATACAAACCAACCTCATACACGCTGCTGATGCGAAGACGGAAGCAAATGGGGAGGAAGAGTCGACAGAGAAACATGTTGGCTAACACGTTAGTAAACACCATCCATACATACATGGTGTCATACATGTACACCTCAGCCGGTGTTCCGATCACCGACACGGCCGACATGACGCTGACGACGATGGAAAGGCCACGGGGATGATGTTCATCTCACGATTATTATATTATCATTGTCACCACCACCACCACCAACATCATCATCAACAGCTTAAGGAATATCGTTGCAATCATCGACCCTGCAGTTCTTCATTGTCTTTTATCATTAGACATAATGTGCCAGTTTATTTCTACAAAACAAACGATGTGTACACATTTCTACAAGTTAAAAACCAACCTCATATACACTAGTGATGCGAAGACGGAAGAGGATGGGGAGGAACAGTCGACAGAGGAACAGGTTCGCTAACACGTTAGTAAACACCACCCATACATACATGGTGTCATACATATACACCTCAGCCGGTGTTCCGATCACCGACACGGCCGACACGACGCTGATTACGATGGACAAGGCCACGGGGATGATGTTCATCTCACGATTATTATATTATCATTGTCACCACTACCATCATCATCATCAGCACCATCGTCATCATCGTCATCGTCACCATCACATTCATCATAACCACCACCGCTATCATTTTTTATCATTATCGTTACCATCATCTTTCGCAACATCATCCATCATCATTATCATCACCATCATCATCATCATCATCATCATCATCATCATCATCATCATCATAATCATTATCATCACCATGATCATCATCATCATCATCATCATTATCATCATCATCATCATCATCATCAACATAATCATCATCATCATCATCATCAACATAATCATCATCATCATCATCATCATCATCATTATCATCATCATCATCATCAACATAATCATCATCATTATCATCATCATCATCATCATCCTCATCATCATCATCATCGTGATCATAAACATAATCATCATCATCATCATCATCATCATCATCACCATTCTCTATTATCGTTGTCATCATCACCATTGCAACTTATTGCAGCTTTTCCTTGTCTTCTCATGGAATAAATAAATTAGCTAAAATAATAGTTTTAACACAATTCTATGTGATATATACAAACCAACCTCATATACGCTGGTGATGCGAAGACGGAAGAAGATGGGGAGGAAGAGTCGACAGAGGAACAGGTTTGCCAATACGTTAGTAAACACCACCCATACATACATGGTGTCATACATGTACACCTCAGCCGGTGTTCCGATCACCGACACGGCCGACACGACGCTGACGACGATGGACAAAGCCACGGGAATGATGTTCATCTAACGATTACCGAGGAGGAATTCGTCGGCCGTTCGTTGGCGTCCGCCGGTCATCGCGGCGTACAGCCCGATAATAGCAGAGGCCAACAACATCAGAGCAAACACTACGTAATCCCAAACACCGAAGTGCCGGGAATCTTCTGAAGATAGCCCAGGTTCCATTCTTTTTAAATGATTGTACTTTCTCGAGGGAGAATCTCTACCCTGCTTGAGAAGAAATGACGGTGCTGTGCACTGGAGCTTACCAATACATGAAAATGACATTTACAGCGTTTACATCAATAAAAATCTTTCCCAAAGCTTACACATCGTTAGTAATTATGTACTAATAATATTTGATCAATGCACACACCTACACATTCAGCAAACGGATTTAACGATTGGATCGGACATGTAAGAGAACCTGATCTCGAGCAATTATTAAAAAAGTACGCTTAAATGGCTCTGATTTTCGCCATATTTGATATGTAATACAGTATGTAACAAGTAACGGAATCATTTTCAATGCATTTGTTTTTAGAAATTTGGGTTCAGACTTAACTTTCTGCGTTTATGAAGAAGTCTTGGAGTGGTTCAATTCAATCATATTCAAAATAGATTCTTTCATATTTTTTCTGAAGAGACATAAAAAATAACACACACCATAACGGTCGATACATACACACTATACTTAGTAATCCGAAATAAACTGGAAGTTTAGATACACAATTAGCATGATTATGTTGTCTAAAGTTTTTCAAACAATAATGGAAATTTGAAAAGCCAGGCTTTTGGGTTACTGATTTCTTTGACTAACCTTAAATTCGTTGGGACTTTGCTCGACGCAAACACACAGTAGCGCGTCAGCCAATCCCCCCCCCCCCTTATTCATACCCCTATGGAGCTTTTCTTAAATTTCATATACGTTCTCCACAAACACAAACGTGTGATCGAACCATAGAATCTTCTGTATTATGGCCTTGAACTTGACTTAAATATACACCCTCCACGTGACCAATGGGAAATGAGAGTGCAAAGGTCATATCCGACTTCTCGTATGAAACATTTTCTGATCATTCAAACAGACACTGCAAGGTATTAATTTGACCGAGGAATTCTACTAAAGATTATTCCTCGATTTGACATCGACTCGATTTTTATATTGTTCAATGCCAGAAAAGTTTTATTGACACCAAATTGGTGTTATCAGCCTGGTTGTACCAGCTAGCTACACCATGTACACGGTCGTTTTGTTATAATTGGGCTTAGGGTCGTTGATAGCTGTTTTCCAGAATGGATGCGTTTAAATGATTTTTTTCTGAAGAGCAAAGAAGAAATAAAAAAAACACTTTTAATAAAAACAACAACAAAAAATGTTGAATACATGCCGCCGACAAGCTGACAAGCAAGCAAGCAAGCAAGCAAAAAAAAAAACCAAAACAACAACAACCCAAAGAATAAAACAAAACAAACAACTAAACACACAAAAAAACTTTTCCCGGGATCATATTTGGCGTTCTTAATATAAGCAGAACAGAGTATGCATTTTTCACCATCTTATTTTGTTTTAAATATTCACCCATAAAGCTCATATTCTGAAGGGAATAAGGGGGGGGGGGGGGGGGGGCTTCGCACCGTTCGCGCCCCGTTTATCTACGCGTCTGCAATGACTGGGGTTGTAAGTTTGATGAGGAATATTGCGATGAATTGATAATTTCATCGCATTTGATTCGTACTTCCTTTTTGTTTAGTTTTAGATATAGCAATATTCATCAGAGAAAAAAAATGAGAACAAGATATGATGACTAAAACGTTTCTTCGTCTTCTGAATACATCTACCTCCTTCAGGACTGAAGGGGGGGGGGGGNGGGGGGGGGGGGGGGGTGTCTGTAATTCCATATTAATTGAACAAAATTGGAATGCAGAACGCAGTGCGTCCCCGGCCCCCGCGTTTCCTGAAGAAGTCTTAGTTTTGCCATGACAGTGGATTCTTTTGAACGGATAGAATTAAAGGAAATTTTTCTGACAACAATGTTGAAAGATTCCATTTCAAATTAAACACAAACCCCATGTGAATTAATTAGTTCTAAAGCTATAATGCTATAAAGCTAAATGACAAATGAATAAGGTATAAATCTTTTTTATGACCCCTCATAAGAACAGTCTTTTTGCTGAGGAGGGTGTTCTGCCCATGTGCGATAAATGAATAAATAGAAAAATAAATAAATAAATTATAAATCCTTCTCACCAAGGTATCAGAAAAAAAATGATCTCAAAGTTCATTTTATTTGCTTACAAGGGCAGAATTTGTAGGGCATACTATATTTTATTACATTAGGCCAACAAAAGTTAAGGATAAGTGAAAAATGTGTATATATTATAATCACATTTCTGGAAATATCCCTAAAATGCAAATTATTTGCATGTTATCAAACACACTGAATAGCCTACTCACGCATAATTGGTTTTAGTTGTTTCATGAGGTCTCTGACATCTTGACAAAATAAGCCCCACCCCTGAAAAATGTTTGGATGTCCTCCAATGCCATTTTGAAAAGTGACATTCGAACACACTTTGAACGATTCACGTAGAAAATAGGACATTAAAGGAAAGCTAAAAAGCATCTGCAAATATCTTTCAAAATCATGTTTATTGATAACTCTTCTGTGATTTTTTTTCAATTTTGGCGAAAAGAAAAACAAAACAAAACAAAACATAGCGATCAGGTCATGCCATTTTTAGAAGTTGGTGGGGGCATTCAACCAATTTTTCTTTGCCTAAACTAAAGTGAAGCATTTTAAAGGTGATCCCTAACTAAATGTATATTTTGTAGTAGTGTATTTATATCGTGGTTATGCTGGAAAGACAGTGAACTTAATCTATCTGAGGAGTATTAAGATTGACACAGTACTTATTTATTTCCACTGCTCTGATTCATTCCGCAGCTGAATAATTATATTTGAAAGACACAAGCATCTGTCTGGAATTAATTTTTTAAACATTTATTATTATTTATTATCATTTAACTATTTACCACACTTGGGAAGAAACATCCTTCTGAGCCAGAATGATGATCTTCTGACATGATTGATGGGTCAAGAATCACAAAATGTAGAAGAAATGAACAATTAACAACTTATTGTAGAAATTAATAGCATGTTCCGTAGTCTCTTTGCCAAGTTGTGATATTGATAAGAGAGCAGGGGGAGTATCGACCTGATCGATGAACGTGTGAATGAATAAATGAAATAATGACGAAATGAAATTTACTTTTAAAATCCAATATAAATAGGCGTCATCAACATCTGTACATGCTGATTTGCATGGATTGTTTTTTTTTCGTTATTCATTATTTCGTTCACACCCCCCCCCCCAAAAAAAAATCCAACTAACACATAATATCCATCCATCAAATCAAATCTATTTTCAGACCTTTGTACCTTTCAAAGAAAAAATCTCAGTTTGGGAATAAAAAATGACATTCTCCAGATAAAAGGACAGTCTTTTCCTGTTGTCAGTGTTGTGATATTGGAAAAAAAATCCCATATTTTTGCTACGTGTCCATGAAACTTTTTACAAGAGTTCTATTTCATATTGCATCTTTGCATTTTTTTGACCAAGATTAAAGGTAAAGAGGGTCAAATAGGATTTACGTTTACACGGTTCAATATCTGATCTGAATCCATTTTGATCGAATATTAAGATTCAACCAAACACATTTCGCACTTGTTGTCGTGGTAAAGGAACAACTGAACAAACAAACAAACACACACACAAGCACCTAAAATGAATTGATAGATGCAAATTTTATGCATACCCTAAACACAAAGGTTGTTCTTGACAACCCTAAAGCTTGCCCGAGGCTTGCCCGACATAGCAACAAGTAATGCATGCAAATTGGATTCCAAGTATTGTAGTCTTATTGTTATCAAACGGTTAACGGAATACACGTATCTACGTTGAGTGGCAAAAAAGCACATCAATGTGAATTTATAAGTAAACCCGCTATTTGCGGGCATATTTTACGTTGTTTGTTCTTCGCCGTGTGCACCGAACATGCCGAATAGACAACCGTCTGCATCGATGATGAATATGGGATCAACAAAGTTTACTGAACCGTGTGCGGCTCAAATTAAGTTCATGTATTTACAATCTATGGTGTTTTTTGTGCGGAAAGGTTTTCGAGGTTGAAACATTTCAGAGATTCCGCGCGGAGGTGCATATGTTTGATACTTTATACTCGGGGACAGGCTTTAACATAATTCTCTCTGTCGAGGATTTGTAGTACTTGGTCCCACAGACTGAACTACAAAAACGCGGGATTTACTTGAATATTGCATAACTGGGATAGACTGGACCACTTGTTGTGACGAACGATTAAGCCGTCAACAGTTCGCTTCCCCGCGACAATTCAATGCGATCAATTAGGTCTGCAGATTTAATTTTTTGTTGCAAAATTAGCGATTTTTAAAGGAACTCGTTCTCGATATCATCTTGAGATGGACGGACTCGGGGAAGCCCCGGCTGTTCGCCACTTCGGCGTTTGGGACTATGTTGTCTTCGGGATCATGCTGCTAATCTCGGCTCTCATCGGAATCTTCTCGGCCTTCTCCGGAGATCGGCAACGAACAGCGGACGAGTTCCTTGTCGGTAATCGGAAGATGGGCATCGTCCCGGTGGCGATGTCGATCACGGTGAGCTACATCTCGGCCGTGTCCGTGGTCGGGACTCCAGCTGAGATCTACATCTATGGAACCATGTTCACTTGGGTCCTTGTGACGTATGTCCTCGGGAACATTCTCCTCTGTCGTCTCTTTCTACCCATCTACTTTAGGATTCGCATCATTAGTGTCTATGAGGTTTGTATATGAAAAAGAAATCGGGGTTTATGGATGGTTATGATGCAATCCAGAATATGTATGATCAGTAATAAGAATATGAGTAGCCAAACAGCTGAAGCAAATATTTGCCGATAAAGAAGAAGGAGAAGAAGGAGAAGAAAAAGAAAAAGAAGAAGAGGAGGAGGAGAAAGAAGAAGAATAATAATAATAAGAAGAAGACAATTTTCTCATTCATTCATTCATTCAATCTTCCCTTGATGCGTATCTATAAAAAAAAATAGTTTAACGGATTATATATAAATTAAATTTGTTCATTGAGACTGTTCAATGCATATACATATTCAGCCGATATAAGTAAAGAAAAAAATATAAAAGCATGATGCACTCAGGAATGATAATATATCTTAATCATCGCTAACAGTATTTAGACCATAAATCAGCACATCTGGAGCTTCAGCAAGTGAATTATTGCTTTTTATTAGAATTACTGTCTAATTAGCATAATGAGTAGATTTTTGAAAAAATTGATTATGCAATCCTAAAGTTTACATCACGGGCTATGTGCATGCCAAACTTCGGCGTGATCGCTCAATAAACGGCGAAGATCAGAGCGGAGGGGGGGGGAGGGGGGGGGCCCCCCCCCCCCCCATTGACCAAGGTGATTGACATATCCCAATTTCTGAAACAATAAGTTAACCCATTGTACTTTCACGACGAATGAAAATATAAATCTATATGTATTGCTTTATTCTCCTCGCACTTGGTGAAATTTTGCTTTGACTGCAGATTTACATTTATTAACTTGTTTATATGATGCATTCTCATTTTATATAGAAAAAATTAATTATAATATGAATACATTTTAAAAGTCACCTCTCTGAATATAAAATATAGTTGTCAAACATGTAATGTATATTGAACTTTACGTGGTGTTCAATAAGCTTGATTTTTATTTTTATTTGACTTTAGACAAATTGATCCAAGTTTATGAGGATATTTTTGTTGGCATAGCAGAAACATTAAATGAAAGGACAACTTGACGATATTTTATCATCAGTTCACTTGATAGATGTTTAAAGACCCCCAAACTAAGGCCATTCAAAGCAAAGTCCGAATACATGCCAATAACAATTTTTACGATTCACGATGATGTTAAAAATAAAGTTTATCATTGGAGTTTTATTATTTTATGATTAGAAATAGCATCGTAAGTCAAATGTGTATACTAAGCAGATTCTTTAAACACAAAAATACTGACATACTTTCAACTATATGTAGGCCTATGTATTTTAACATGTTTCAAAACAGCACATGCTAGCACAAAACACACACACAAAATGTGTATTGATAGCTAAAAACTTGACCTGATTGAACAAAACTAATATGATCTTTAGCTAGAAAACAGATAAATCAACAAATTTGTTGTTGACCAGTGCATTTAAGCCCCGGTCACATAGGACTCCGGAAGCAACACAATTCACCCCGACTCGTCATTCTGAGGCAGTTAACTGTGAATTAACAAAGAGTCGGGGTGAATCGTGTTGCTTCCAGGGTCCTATATGTGACCAGGGCCTAATTGAAGGGAATTGAAATGCAACAAACTGAAAAATGTTGACTTTATAACACTATACCAAACTATCCGCATCATTCTGTGTGTGCTATTCATCGGTGTATATCGTCCAAAGACCTCACCCTAACAATTCTATTCAGTTAGTGTTTTCTTATTTTTCTCTTTCTATACAGTATTTGGAACTCCGATTTAATCGAGCACTGAGGCGATGTGTAACAATCATTTTCTCTATCCAGACGGTTAGTATTAATTAAAAACCTTGAATTAAATTCTAAGAAAACACATTATGGTCAAAAGTTTAGAATCATGAGGAATACGTGTCACTAAAATCATGGATCAATTGCACTATAACTGTGGTAAAACATTTTGATGTGTTGTGCCACCCTTTTAACTTCGTATTAAAAGCGCTATATAAATGTTGTGTATTATTATTATATTATTATTATTAACATCGGCACATACGTTTATACATCTGTGTCATGAGGGTAGCACAAAACGTTAAGACGTCTTAGCAAGAAGAGGATAGCTAAGACAATTTCGTGAAACTTGCCCCAGCCTTACATGTCCAAATGTCTCTTATCATCTGACCATTAACATGAATGCCCCAAACCTTCTCCCTGCCTTACCGTTGCAATGCATTGGCGATTTGTTCCAGGGAGGCGATTGGATCATTCTGCATGAATCGCCTGAATATTTAACTTCCGTTTGGATCCGCCTCTTGCAACCGAAAATTATTCTTTATTTTAAATTTCTTTGTAGATCATTATTTTGTTGCTATATATGGTTTTAAGAAGATGTGTATGAATAAGAAGTATAAAACAGAAACTTCCAAAACTTTAAACTCGAAAGTATGATGAAAGGAAGTATGAAATCGTTCTTGTAGTAATTGGTTAAATACTGACACAAATCTTTACCACACCCTTAAATAGTTTGCTAAAAGTTTACCTCCAACCTACTCCAGTTGAGGGCTGTGTGTTGTGATAACATCCACATCTGCTTACACTGAACACAAAGTGACTGCACAGCACTCAACCACAGAGTCCTTACGTAACCCTCTGAACATGCTTACCGCTCTGATCGCACCTGTGTGGAGGCGCGACCTGTAGGTTCAGTGTAAGAGAATATGCAGAGGTGGGTGCTATCAGAACACAGATTCCTCAACTGGACTGCCCCCATCCTTAACCCTATTTTAACTGGGCTTTTTGAGACCAAGTTTATACNCTCTTGCAACCGAAAATTATTCTTTATTTTAAATTTCTTTGTAGATCATTATTTTGTTGCTATATATGGTTTTTAGAAGATGTGTATGAATAAGAAGTATAAAACAGAAACTTCCAAAACTTTAAACTCGAAAGTATGATGAAAGGAAGTATGAAATCGTTCTTGTAGTAATTGGTTAAATACTGACACAAATCTTTACCACACCCTTGAATAGTTTGCTAAAAGTTTACCTCCAACCTACTCCAGTTGAGGGCTGTGTGTTGTGATAACATCCACATCTGCATTACACTGATGAACACAAAGTGACTGCATAGCACTCAACCACAGAGTCTTTACGTAACCCTCTGATCATGCTTACCGCTCTGATCGCACCTGTGTGGAGGCGCGACCTGTGTGTTCAGTGTAAGAGAATATGCAGAGGTAGGTGCTATCAGAACACAGATTCCTCAACTGGACTGCCCCCATCCTTAAACATGCTAAATAGGCAACATATTACCCGATCAACCTAGTGCTACAAAAATGTGAATTCCTTTTATAGGTATGTGTTTGTCGCTCTGTAAATTCATGGACGGTTACTGGATGATAATATTGCCAGGAGCTTAGAGGGAAAGAGAAATAGCAAATAAAAAATTATGTTCAGTGATTCATATTTACTGGGGATCTTTTTATCAAGCCTCTTGGCTTTTATGATTCCACACTTTCTTATTTTGTTATAATGTATCTATGTTATGAAGTGTATTTTTATATTGCTATATTCTTAAAGAAATTAAGTAAATTAATTGAATTAAATTGAATTCACTAAGTCCTCAACTGGACCAAGTGACACCTTCCATTAACATGATTTGCCCTTTCTCTTGTAGATCCTGTACATGGGGATCGTCATGTACACACCAGCCCTTACATTAAATGCAGGTCTGTATATCTCCTCATCGTTCAATCAGTTTTACGATTTTTCTTTCTCGAATTGTTATATCAATATACATCCAAGAGTTCTTGTCGATGTTTAAAACTTTATGAATGGCCCACGAGGGAAACAGGGCCATAATAATCTTGTATGGATGAAAAGCAAAGAAATCAGATGAACAGAGCAGAACAATTGAAGCAAATCCTGCAATTAACAATAAAGAAAAAAGGTTATCGATTTTCAGAAACATGACTCATTCATAATTTTCAATGTTCATGCGTGTTTGGCATGCACTTCTCTTCAATAGCATATTATATCTTATCGTTAAAAAACATTATCAACGTTTTAATGAAAAATACATTTTTTAGTAAATGAATATTAGGTGTGGATATTTTTTTTTATCAAACCTTTAAAAAAATCAAAGTAAAATAAAATTATGCATTAACGGATTAAAAACGATTTATAAGTTATCACATGCTAACAGTCGAACAGAGCATGACATGCGTCATTGCACGTGACCAAATGTGCAGATTTGCAAGCTTTTTGACTAACTCAAATAAAATGGAAGACTAATTTCATTCTTGACCAATCACTCATTTTTGTAACCCAAATCTCGTTTTTGTGTTGCCATAGTAACTGGATTCAGTTTATGGGCGTGCGTTCTCACAACTGGTGCGGTCTGCATATTCTACACAACTTTGGTAAGCAGTACAGACAGAGAAAAAAGAAAATGATAGAAAAGTAAAATGTATGATATTCTATATTCGAACGAGTCATCCGTACGTTCTTGCATGTTTGCAAATAAGCAGATATATGTATTATAGAGTCTCAATTGTACCATCCTTCATGACCCTTGTCATAAAATGAATAATTTTCCTGCAATTGGACAAAAGAAATGCAACCATGCACGAATTTATTCCCGTTTACCTTCCGAATGTGTGACCACATTATGCATGTTCTCCCAATTGGAACTCGAAATTACCAATCCGACCTCAGAGACCCCGGCGATTTTGCCGTTATTGATATATCGACCATTCTTACATTGAAGGGAATTTCATGAGTTTATTGAACAAAATTGTGAATAATGTATATAGGACTTGTTTCAAGCTGCCCATATCTTAAAGTGCACTTTGATGATAAAAGTTTAGCGATACGAGTCCGTTGTTGTGGAGGTAATCAGTGTTCAAATTCTCAAAAATTGTAGAAATTATACTAAAGGGGAACCCATTCCTGGAATATCATGTTCGTCCCTAGTGAAACAAATAGAGTGTTTCTTTGTATGTGTTTTATATTTTGAGTGTATACAGGACCCATTGGTAAATTAAGTTTATTGTTGAAATGGCTACCCTGTATAAAGAAGACCTGAATAAATAAATCAATAAATATTGATCGGAGTGTGAAAATTTCAACAAAATTGGACAGCCCATCGGAAATTTATGAATTGTCAAATTCTCAATGATATCACAATCCCTGCCGCTTATTTTATGTGGTTTTATAATCCGCAAAGGTCGAATCACACCTGTGCTTTTCTAGCCTGCGTCGGCCCAGCGTTTTAATAATCAAAAACGCCCCCTCGACACACAAAGCTGCATGTCAAACGGTAGACTGGCGTTCGGTGTACGATCCTTGAGCGCACGCCGGATACGTCTGTCCACCGTCTGACCAGCGTTTACTGTGCTCCTACTGTGTAAAGTGATTTTATTTTATTTCATTATATTTCATTTTTCATACTGCAATAAAATACCATGACAAGGATATCCCATGAAAGCCGAAGGTTTATTTTCAATGGGGTACAAGCAATCACACACAAACGCAAACGACATGAATAAAGGAATAGAAATAATAAATAAATCGCGTATAATTATATTTGATAGGGGGGAATCAAAGCTGTTCTCTGGACAGACACACTACAGGCCGTGGTCATCATGATCGGCATCATAGCCGTCATCATCAAGGGAACCATTGATGTCGGTGGTCTTGAGAGAGTCTGGCAGATCACCAAGCAGGGCAACAGAGTGGACTTCAGCGAGTAAGAATCAAGTATCTTTAAAGCCCGTTTTACACATTTGGTCAACTTTTTTTCTCAATTTTCCTATATATATGTTGGTAAAATGTTCATGATTTTTTTTAGAATGGGTTTGAACCTCGTATCTTGTCTCCAGGTATTACACGACATTCGTTTCTGCCACGGGTTAAAATTAGTTTTATGTCAGTGTCTGCGGTTTAATGAAAATTATATCAGGTCAAGTTAAGGATGCTCTATAAGTTATGTATGTATGTATGAATGTATGACTGAGGCATATTAAAGATAGAAATAGAACTAATTTTCAACAAGAAGTCCCTGTGCGAAAAACTGTTTTTGTTGCAAAATATGGGATTACTTGTAGCGATTTAGATTTTAATTGTTGTAGACATTCCGCATAGCCTCCTCTCGGCCTCTACCAAGTACAGACCAGTATCACAAATTAATGTGCATCTGAATTTCCCCATTCTTTGTCCGTTTCTTGAAGGGTAAACCCTGATCCCAGGATCGTCTATAGCATCTGGAGTATGCTGATTGGTTATACATCCTGGAACCTTGCAACGGGGGCTGGTCAAGTCGTCGTTCAAAGGATGCTGACATGCGGTTCACTCAAGAAGGCAACACAGTGAGTAATGCCAATAATGCCAAAATGTCCTTTTGTTCATTTGGTTATCTGTAAGCTTTTTTGTAGGTTTTTATTTTTAATTTCCGTCATTAAAATGATTAAAGAGTACCTATAGAATCTGCTTAGAACCAGTAAAGCACGACGATTTAGAGTTGAAAGATGATGATCAATTACCAACAAATCATCATCATTTTTTTTGGTTAACATGATGACAAAATCACTAGATATGTTCCTCTTTTGTCTATCATGATTTCAGAGCGGTCATTTTAGCAACAATCACAAAAGTGTTTGTGATATTCCTTTGTATCTTTGCTGGTGTTGTGATGTACGCTTACTACGTGGATTGTGATCCATTGACAAAGGGCGTGGTGACCAATAAAGACCAGGTATAATATATCAAACTAATTTCAAAATATTAAAGCCTTTTTTTTTGGGGGGGGGGGGTTGTCATAGTGCAATCCTGGATACACGCCTGCTATGTTAGTGGCAATGACAATGAAATCATTGCGTGTTTATTCCCTCTCCGTGAACTGCATTGGGTGACGAGTTGTTCTTTCCTAAATCTTTCCTAAATCATTCCTAAATCAATAAATCAATACATATTTAGATATGGATTATAATGTTAATTTGTATAATCTAATTAGATATAGAAGATAAAGTAAATTGTTAATATGAAACTTGATAACATAAAACAATCCCTTTTCAATCTTTCACACTGACTCTACCAACATGACCAAGTAAATGAGACTCCCTGTCATTCATGTCATTCAGGAGAAATCTATGACATCGGACTAGATATAACACTTTTCGGGTTAAACCCTTTTTTCGCCTAACACATCATGAACACTGCAAGCCGATGGTACAAAGGAATGGGACATTTAAAGTAAACAGCTTCATTGAAGCTTTCACAACAGCTCCATGATGAACACCAATGAAAGTAGCTTCCCTGTTAATTCACTGAACAGGTGAGATATCAGTTCCAAACAAACATATTTTGTGTGCATGTTACAATTACATGCCTGAGTGGAAGTCGTTGACGTTTTCCCAGTCCTTTGTTCCTTAATCATTCTCACACGTGAAGGGCTGGAATGGAAAGATGTTGGTCTATTTTTGTCCTAAAATTTCTGATTGATTTTTGTATTCATTCATGTTGTTGTTTCTCATTGTATTTGTTATAGATCATGCCCCTGATGGTGATGGACGTGTTTGCTAATCAACCAGGTCTACCCGGCCTTTTTCTATCAGCTGTAGTCAGTGCATCACTAAGGTAAGATTAAAAAACTTTACGAAAATTGCTTCCGAAAATTTTGTCTCGTCCATGGTCTCATTCTGGCATTCCAGTTCTTTTGACAATACGATTTCGCCATAACGTCTGAGCATCGAATTGGCACGATACAAGGACCGCAAAAAGTCTTAAGAAGTGGAGATGGAACGGCCGTAGATTGCCATTTTTACACATTTCCATGGGCTTGGACGTATAGATTTAAAAGAAAAAAGTGTGAGTGTGTGTGTGTGGNGGGGGGGGGTGTTGAAACAGTAATCCCCTTCGACCCTCCGTGAGCATTATTGGGTGACGAGTTGTTTGAACATATTTTCTTTTAGTTCAATATGTATTCAAATCGTAATAGTGTGAATTCAAATACATGTAATGTTATCAGATGTAGGAGATGAAGTAAAAAGTCAATATGAAATTGAACAAAAGACCACACAAACGATTCCATTTTCAAGCTTTTGCAACGACCGTGGCAAGCAAAGAAGGACATTCCCTGTCCTTCGGGAGACGTTTTCGGTATCTTGTGTGTTCAAGCCACTATGAGCACTGTAAGCAGAAGGAACAATGGACTTGGACAAAGTAAACAACTTTAATCAAACTCTCACGATAACTTCATGAACTAAAAAAACGAAGTAGCTTCCCTTTTTATTTACCGAACATATGCGATACAAGTTCAACATTTCTCCCAACATAAGAGGGAAGGACATTTGTTTTGTGTGCATCTAACAATTAGTGGAATTATTTGTTGAGGTCGTTCCAGTACTGTATCCCTCATGTTCACATTGAAGGGCTTAATTTTTGTTTTCATTCGTATTGTTGTTTCTCATTTTATTTGCTCCATGCAGATCATGCCCCTGATGGTAATGGATGTGTTTGCTAACCAGCCAGGTCTACCCGGTCTCTTTCTATCAGCTGTAGTCAGTGCTTCACTCAGGTAAAGATTGAAGAATCTCTTTAGAAGGGACTTTCAAAATCGTTCCTTGCCTATAATCTCATTTTAGGTTGGAGGCTTTTCAAGACCTCCCAGCTCTTCTGACATAATAACATTATTTCGTATCTATAGCTTTTCCGAAATGTCCCAAAACACTCCAACAATATCATTATCCCGGTCGAAGAATATAAAGCAGTTCTAAAAATATGGAGGGGCGGGGCATGTGGACTATTTTTACATATTCTATTGGCTTTCACGTATGATTTTTTTGTATGTTTGTGTGGTGGGGGGGGGGGGGGGGTCATTGAGATGAGAAGTACGCCGCTGTAAGTTTGTCCAAATTTCAGATTTCACTTTATTGCATGAGCAGGAAAAACATGGTCCTTATGCTGTCTTTTTCAACAAATATATCCTCTCAGTCTGTTTTAGGTAATGCTACGTTTGGAATTAGATTCGCCCTTTAGCATGTCCATAAATACTTGGATTTCTTTTATGTTACACTATTAGCATGGTTGTAAACCAGGTACTTTAACTTAGTCATCAGACTTGTTGTCCTTATTCCAATGTTTTTTTTCTTAATATAAACATGAATTCGATAAAATCGAATTTTATTGAATCAAATTCTATACGCAGCACCCTTTCATCTGGTATTAACTCACTTGCTGCCGTCGCAGCAGAGGACGGCGTAAAAGCTCTATGGCCGAACATGAAACCAAAAACCTACGTGAAAATTACCAAGCTTTTAGGTATGTCGATTTTATTTCTTATATTGAATCACCACTATAGGAATGATTTAACAATACAGTGGAATGTCAGTACATGTATAACAAGATGCTTGGGACCCCGCAGAATCACCTTAAAATAGCAGTAATCTCTTTACAGCAAAGTTAAAATAAACACAGTACGTTATTAAGAGCTGGGATCAGATTTGTTACCTCTTTGTACAAAAAAAAAATCGTTATATCAGATCTCTTTATAACGGGTTTCCACTGCAACCCTTCTATAAAAAAAATCAAATTATCTAATTATTGTCAAGTTTAATTCGTTTCAGAATTTACAGAACTAATATTGTCGTATTATAAAGGAGGAAAACAATATTCGTCTTTGTAAAAAAAAATAATGTGCTGTTTGTTTTATAAGGTTTCTATCCTCTTTTACAGGTTCATAACACTATGAAGTAAACTTTTGAGAACACTTTGTGTTTGAAGCAGGATGTTTATTTTTCAAATATTTTAGGCCGGCAGAGAAAAAGAGCTAAATTTCACATTCAGTCATCAAGAAGTGTGATTAGTAACACTCATGTTTCTTTTTGCATTGACTTATCAAAAACGTATCCCAATTTCGTCAAACAATGCCAAGGCTAAGTAAATGATGGAGAGTATGTTTATTTTTGTCATGTTTTCACTCACTTTTGTTCACCTGCCGCACTATTAACATTTTCATGTTATATTTACATCCATTCCAGCTTTAGCATACGGTCTGTTGGCAATAGGGTTTGCCTTTCTCGCCAGCTTGCTTGGTACTGGAATATTGCAGGTAAATATATATTAATTCATAGAGAACAAACAACCATCATAACTTTCAAGTAGACTTAAACAAGATAAAGACATTTTTACCTAAAACGAGTAGTCTTTCTACCATGGAGATGCGGTTCTTATCCCAACAATGGCATTCATTTTCTTCAGCAAGAATTACTGTGCTGCACCCTACCCAGGTGAAGCATTCGTTGAAATGCTATAGCGACAGGATGACGACAGCTGAATGAGAGGTTGCTAACATGCGGTGTAACATGAAAACTAATATCTTCTTAAGTGTCTGATATAATTAATGTTTAAACGTCGATTTAAGCTAATACTTTCCTGAACAGGTTCAGCATCGAGTCGGTAACCGATTTGCAGAACTGCCAGAAGTTAGGCCATTTTAAAACAACAAACTCATATTTCAGTTTGGTTGTGATGAATGTTGTTGCAATGTCATTTTCATGCAACGCACCCCCTCCCCCTTATAATGATTTGCTTAATTCCTGGTACATAGTAGATTGAAATAAGAATAAAAAATATTAGCAAGAAAGGAGACAGAGGGAAAGAGAGAGAGAGAGAGAGAGAGAGAGAGGGGGGGGGGGGGGGG
>BQKZ01000645.1:132360-144124 GCA_036244855.1 Temnopleurus reevesii
GGGGGTTGCCGACGCACAGAATGTGTCTGCTTCAACAAAAAGGGGTTCGATTTAAGAAAGTGAACAATTATTTTACCACCTCTTTTTGAAATATCAGCTGGTCGGTGATCCAAAGAGGATCCGAGTTCGAAACCCCTGCGAAAATCATCACAGGTGTGTTACGCTGCTATAATGGTTTCCCCTTTTCTTTTTTCTGTTTTAAAATTGCTTTTCACGGTCATTTTGCTCTAATTAAAAAGAAAATGTATACTAAAATGTCACACTTAGATTTTCTATGTTACTCTTTAAACTGTATTGTAAACAAAGTCGGACATTTCGTCTTTATTCTAATGTGTTTTCATAAATAAACATGAATTTGATAAAATCGAATTTAATTGAATGTAAATTGAATTGAAACTTGAATTCTTTTCCTATAGCACCCTTTCATCTGGTATTAACTCACTCGCAGCCGTCGCAGCGGAGGATGGCGTGAAAGCTCTATGGCCGAACATGAAACAAAAAACATATGTGAAAATTACCAAACTTTTAGGTAGGTTGGTTCTATTTGTCAGCTTATATTTCTATAAACAAAAATCGAATTATCTGATTATTGTCAAGTTTAATTCGCTTAAGAATTTACAGAACTAAAAGTATCGTATCATCATGCTTGCAGCAGGATGTTTAATTTTCAGATGTTTTCGGCGGAGAAAAAAGAGCTAGATACATTTCACATTCAGGCATCAAGAAGTGTGATTATTGACAGGTTTCTTTTGCATTGACTTAGTATGTGTTGAATATCAAAAACATATCCCAATTTCGTCAAACAAGGCCATGGCTAAGTAAATGGTGGAGAGTACGGTTATTATTGTCATGTTTTCACTCACTTTTGTTCACCTGCTGCCGCGCTATTCAGTAGCGGATCCAAGGGGGGGGGGGGGCGTCCCAGCGCACGCCCCCTAGTTTTCGGCCCCCAAAACAAAAGAAAAATGGAAAATCGAGAGGGAATTAGGCGGTATATCACTCACTTTATATGTATATATATTTTTTATAATTTTTATTTAGAAATATGGTCTTAGATGCAAGAAAATCGAATTTAAGAATATCTAATTTTTATTTTCGACACATGTGCCACGCCCCCTTTAAAAAAATCCTGGATCCGCCCCTGCTATTCACATCTTTGCACGTTATATTTACATTCATTCCAGCTTTAGCATACGGTCTGTTGGCAATAGGGTTTGCCTTTCTCGCCAGCTTGCTTGGAACTGGAATCTTGCAGGTAGATGTATAATAATTCACATAAAATAAACAATCATTATAATTATCATGTAAAGATGAACGAATTCTACAATGATTTATACGATAACGTAGTTGTTATAGGTTAAAGTTCCATTTTCACCTCCATATGAATCATATATATACAAAAGATTGGTAATACAAAGTAATATAATGGAATTTTCCAATAAACCAAGGAAATGTACAAAAGAATTCATAACATTATTAAAACAAAAATATTACTTTGTACATAAAAGATTAGATGACATTATCTTGAATGTGTTTTTGTAATAAATTGAATGGAAATTTAGGTACCCATTAAAAAGCAAAAACTTGTAAGACATCATGGATATGTGTCCTTCAATGACATTATGTCGTGAGGTAGTTTGACATGATTCTCGCCTTTCTACAATAGAGTATCGCTTCGTGTCCCAACCATGGCATTAATTACCTGTAGCAAAAATTATCCACATTGTGCTGCACTCAACCCAGCTGAAGTAACTGGCTACCTGAACAGAGAGAAATATAATGAAAGGGGCAAGGCGGCAATTTGCTATTGATTTAGTTTCCTTTATATTTGTTTATCATTTGTAACATTTTTGTAATTGATGAAATTTCTTTGAACTTTTCATCTGAGAGGAGAGAATATACGAATCAAAACAAAACTCGTCTGTAAATTAAAGCCATTGTTTAACATTGTTTTAATTTTAAAAATTCTCATCTGACAGATGATAGAGGTTATCTAAAAGATTGATGGTGCATATAAACTAAACTGGGAAAATATCAGGCTTTAAAATCAACGTTTGGTGCTTTAAACAAACACAAATGTAAAACGTCGCCTCCATAGGCTTTGTACTGGAATTAATGCGTGGGTCCTACTCTTTAATTCAATGTTCACAGATATCTTGATAGTGCATGAATAACTTTCTTTATTTTTGGATCCGCTGTTGATTTTTCATCTATCTGAATATATTTAGATAGGACAGACAGCTTGGTTTGAGAATTTTTTAAATTGTGCAACTGCAATGTAAAATAGTGTCTTTAAATCAGTTCAGGTAATGTTGTAAAACATTTTCTTTTTCTCTTTCTCTCCTAGCTTGTGCTGAGTATTGAAGGAGTGTTCACTGGATGCACAATGGGTGTGTTCATACTCGGTATATTCATGCATCGTGCCAACTACAAGGTACTGTTAACATTTTCCATTTGCTACCTGTCATAATATCTGGGAACGTGTCGCTAATGTTCAACAACCTATAATTATGAGCGTCAAGAGCACACTTGATTACTAAAATAAATTTGTAACATATTGAAAGTTTTTTTTTAATGAAATAGTCTCCAGATGCTATTTGAAACCAATAACTCTTTACAATGAAATGCTTACCTTTGTCACTTTTATCATGCTTACATGTATGTTGGTGAGATTTATGGCAATTATAGATTAGAATGAATACCGATTAATTGTATTGAATATACATTTTAATGGTCAATGATTTAGATGACGCTTGAATCCGTTACCATGGTTACAGGGAGCCATCGCTGGATTAATAGGTAGTTTCATCTTCATGACGTGGTTGAAGGTTGGTGCCGTCTTATACCCATCTAGCAGAGGCCAGAATGCTCTTTCAGTGGACGGGTGTCCAATTATGAACGCGACAGAATCAATGTACACTGGTCCAACCACTGCATCCGGATACTCACTACTTACAGAGAGGGTGACGATGGCGCCGGATCCTCCAAATAGGTGAATTTTGGCTTTTATTTTAGCCTCTATTTCCTCTTGGTGTCTCCAATTTCTGTTAACCATCCAACTTGCGAAGTCTTTTTTTTGCCGGATTGTAGATTATCTTATTTCTACAATGCGACCAAAATACTCTAAATAACACAATCAGCTTTGTAATGTTTTAGTACGACATTATATATCTCAGACGTGACACTGATTCTGCCAGTTCAAGTGTGTCTTTTTTCTCGCACTGTGCGCCCACTGCGCATGCGTACAACATAAACATCTCATGTATAAACATCGACATGCCAGTATCCCACAAGCTTTACATTTTGTGGATATATTTCTTGTTAGAGAGAGAAGTGTTGCAAACAATCGAGAAACGAAAAGGAGAAAAAAAGTGAGAGAAACAGAAAAAACGTGAAGGAAAGAGAGAAACGAAAAGCGTAACGCGGGAACGGAGTGGAGAAAATATTTAAAAAAAAATGCACTGATATCAATCCAGATGGGCAGCTAGTACGGTCGAGAGGCGTAAATTTTGGTGGGTGCAAAGAGTGTTTTTTTAAGTCGGAGGAAAAAGGCAGTTAACCGTGTAAATATAGTCGCATCTATTTTCCTGTCAAGCAAACCCATGTCACACTCTTCCCGTTTAACTTACGCGTTTATTTTCACCCAGTTTAAATATTTTGTTTATTGATTGTACTATTACATTACTATTTCAGACCACCGGTTGCCGAGCTCTACTCCATCTCTTTCCTTTACTACACTCCTATTGGGTCCCTTGTATGTGTTATTATCGGCATGATAGTTAGTGGTATTACAGGTGAGAAATCAAATGTCTCTTGTTATCCCTTTTTAACATATTCCATGTAAAATCATTATCTTTTAATCCCTTGGACCAAAATGTTGGAGAGGCAGGCGCGCACCCAGGATTTTCATACCCGGGGGGCTGAGCCCAAATTTGGCGCCCCCGCCCCTCCCCGCTAAGCTGACAACCAAAATAAAAAATTTCCTTACCTCAAATTTGGCGCCCCCNCAAAAATGACCATGTCGGAAGGAATCATTTTCTTTAAACTATGACCAAGATATTCCGTCAAAATTTGGAGTTTTACCAAATTTCATTTGAATGAGCATGAAAAGCCTTAAAAGATTTTTATTCGCAACTTGGATTTGGTTGTAACTTAGGGGCGACCAATTTTAGAAAGCGCCCGACAACATTGGACAAGACAACCCCCTTCCGTCACGCTCGATCCATCTTAATATACATCAAGTACATACTTTGTATCAAATCGCATTGCGTCACAAGCTTTCTTGCATCTCGCCTTTGTGTTCGCTATTAATATGATGTATAACCTTTTGTCCATACTTGTCTTATACTTTCTCGATCCTCACAGGTTTCACGGATCCTGACTCACTGGATGTTCGTCTCAAGTCCAACATTACTGATGTTGTATTCTGTTGCTTACCTGAATTCATTAAGAAAAGAATGCGATGTGGTGTGGACAAGGTCGAGTATGAAAATGTAAGATGATGTGTTTCTCACTCATTTTTTTAGATTTATCCCAGTCTTTGAAATTTGAGTCATTTCGTTGCATGAATGGAGTCGGTCTTCTCATTATCCGTTGAATGATTGCTCAACTAGATATAAGGAATCACTGTACTACAAAAACTCACATGGAAGAAGAATTTTTTTATTTATTACCAATAGACCTCCTCCCTCCATCATGTTATTCTTTTTTGTATATTTTTTTAAATTTACTTTTTTGGCTCCCAACCCGATGCAAAAGCCTGACCTGTCCTCTTTATTCATTTTCATTAACAAAAACTAGAAATTATTCAATTATTTGTTTCACCTCTGGAGTAACAATGGGTGTTCATGTGCACACCCAGAGTTTGAACATGACGAATTTAAAATTTTGCGCCGTCCTCCCCGGTAGCTGAAAAGAAAATACAACCAAAGTTTGTACATTACATTTCATTGGCGCCCATCTCATTGTGCCCACGAGCAGATGACAAGCAAGTAAACAAGAAATTATATTAAAGCGGTGCTGCGATGCTGATGTCAAACAAAGCTTCGGATGGGCAAGCTATTGCTAAAGGACAATAGCTTGTCAGTCCGAAAAATGCGTTCCTTCCGACACCAGTCTCAATCATTAGAATGAATGATTGATTCCCATTTCCTTATAACGAATTATACTCTTATTGCTTCCCCCGTCCACCATTCAGGATGACTACGATACAGAGAAATTCACTGTGGTCCGCCAGAACGGTGAAGACTTGCCCGAGGTATACCTGAAAGGCGACATGTTGGACGACAACCACTATGTCAATGGCACACATAGGGACGTCAAAGAGTCGTGTCAGTAAAAACCAAAGGATGCAATACAACTGACTTCTTCACCTTAGTTCGAAAGGATCCTACAGGCTAGATGACAACCACTATGTCAACGGCACACGGGGAGACTTCAAAGAGTCTTGTCAGTAAAAACTAAAGGAGGCTATACCACGGACTTCTTCATCTTAGGTTGGACATCTATTAGAAAAGGGCATTTATCAAATTTTAATAATTTGTTAAAAACAGGTCTAAGAATTATCCTGCCGATATCTGCGAATGAGATAGCTAATAGAAATCAGAGAATAATTGATGGAGCCGCCAAGATCCTCAGAGATATCCCTCCCATTAGAAGTTTTCGGCAAGGTTGACAAAAATGTTCGCTACATCGTAACTCGAACCATGAAATATCCTGACCACAACGTCAGGTTTAGTAGTAGCAATGACCCAATCCGATATATCCATAGATGGAGAAGTCTTCAAATTTCACTGTGAGCAGATATGACACAGGATTTGGACAGTGTAACATCATTCAAGCCTTGACGATAGCTTCATGAATACAAAAGAAAGTGGCTTCACGTTTTATTCATGAAACAAAGGTGATGCCTGTTCGACATCTCTACGCGGTATGAGAGAGAAGGAAATTTATATTATGTGTACCTACCTATTTCGAATGTTTGAAAATATTTGTTTGTCCCATGTCCCTTCTGCTCACAGTGCTAATCAAGGGTCCGCACGCACCTGTTATTGGATCATTTGCCACAATACTATTAGCACAAGCACAATAAAAAATATGATTTTTTTGTGATTATTGCATAATGTCTTTTTTTTTAATGATTGAAATATTGTCATAGTTGACATAATCAACAATGCTCCCCGAGGCTATTCTTCCCTTTTAAGAATCTATGGGCAAGGTTGAAAAATATTGGTAATCAAATACATTTTCTAATATGTTTGACATTAAAATTTTGTAGAAATAACGTGAATGGTTATTGTTGACAGGATTACGGCAACTGTATGCAGTTGTGTAAAACACTAATAAAGGAAACACAAACCTTATTTTGTTTTATTGTGTGGCATTAAAGTTTTCGTGTGCATAACCTTTTAATTTTTTTTTCATTTCTGACAGAATGATCGATGAATTTGGCTATTTTAGAAAATAAAACTATGACTTAATACTTCTATTTTACAGAAAATCACATTTGATTTGTTTTAGTGGCCATGGAGAAATGAGGATCTTTGCAAATCGATCAATTGCTCCAAGTTTAGTAACTAAACACAATAGAAAATACTTCGTTTCAAACTTGGAAGCAATGGACTTCTGATATACGTAACAAAGATCCATATTCATCCATAACTACCTCAGTATCCTGAAAAATTTGAGTTGCCAGTCCTTTATTTCTCATCTCTCTATGACCACAAAAAAAAATCAAATGGATTTTCTTGTAAAATGAGGGTGACAAGTTAGTTTCATATTCCTCAACATTTACACTCTTCAATCATTTGTTAGTTATTAATGAAGAAAGT
This sequence comes from Temnopleurus reevesii, assembly GCA_036244855.1. Lineage (NCBI taxonomy): Eukaryota > Metazoa > Echinodermata > Echinoidea > Temnopleuroida > Temnopleuridae > Temnopleurus > Temnopleurus reevesii. The sequence continues at coordinate 139,191 of BQKZ01000645.1, forward strand.
ATGATTTTTTTTTTAAGGGGGGGGGCACAGTAAAGAACATTACGTGATTTTCTTCTTGTCGTCGTTGCCAATTATTATCAGCAGAGAAAAGTTGAAATACAGCCTGTCATATTTTTTTTACAGTGGAAACTTGGTCTAACGAGGTACTTAAGACCATTAAAAATATCTTGTTATTGCAGTGATCTCTTTATAGCAGAGTTAAAAAACAATAAGTTATAAAGAGCTGGGACCAGATTTTTTACCTCTTTACAGCAGATATTTCATTATATCAGATCTCTTTATACTGAGTTTTCACTGTATTAATTATTCATCATTCTTTAAAAATTTCTTAAACTTAATTCAACTTACACAGTTGGATGTATTAAACAACTCTTTCTAGATGGATTCTGATTTTTACTAGTTTTCCATTTATTTACAAAGTCACAAATAAAAAAATCATGCATTAGCAATAAATTATTTACAAAAGACAAGAAAAAACAATTGTGAAAGGAAAAACAATATTGAATTATTCCAAAATGATAAACTTATAGAAATAAACCAATGACAGATCACTTTAAATTGACAATAAAATGTGAAATTCTACATTTATCCACTTTGATGACGAATATTTGAGAAAATATTTTTATTTAGAATCATTTAGAATAATACATTGTGCTCATGACATGCACCACTCTCTGTACTTTCCCCATCCTCTGCATGTACAGTATTTCTAGCAAATTTAAAACCTCTTGGTTAAGGCTCTCTGAATGACATGAATGAACAATCAAGCTGCACATTTCTTCCATAACTAAATAAAATACATACAAAATATTCTTTGACATTTACAAAGTATCAATTGCAGCTAGAAGTAGAAGTAGAGTTTACACACTTGTAGTTGCAGCCAGTCTAAAGTTTCAAGTGCTCTTTGAACATATTGATAAAATACAGCACAGAAGTGTTGGTGCTGTTGACAAAGTAATTTGTAAGGAAGAATAAATATGTGTATGTATCACGATACGGAATAAATTCATCAGTCAGTTGGATAAAATTTTTGCAGAAATTTATACTGCTCAAGGAAACATGCATACAAAAAAAAAAGCATTTAAGTTGGCTGGTGCATACATGTGTGCTCATCATATGACCTTATCAAAGACCATTCAATATCTGCATAACCATTTAAGACAAATACAGTGAAACCTCTTTTCTTAACAAGGTCTTTGGGACCATGAAAACTACCTTGTTATATCAGGTTCCTCACTATATCAGGGTAAAACAACAAAGAACTATAAAGAGCTGGGACCAATAAAATCACCTTGTTATAAGAGGTATTTTGCAATATCCAACCTCTTTATAACGAGGTTCCACTGTATCACATTATTTTTTACATTACCAGTTCGATCAATAAGGATCAGTCAAGAATACTCTTTTAAAGTTTGGTTTGTATAAACGGGGGCAAACTTAATTGTGTAATAACAGGCAGAACAAACATTTTAAGTTTAACATCTTTTAACAGAAATTAAAGTATAGGGATCCTATGCTATAGAACTAGTCTATCGTCTGCAGCGTTACCTATTCACAAGCTTTTATTCCTGGCTGACAAAGTGCATTTAGGAAATCAACAGAAAATATTTCATCAATGGTTGGAATATGAAATTCAATCATTAAAATATAAAGTGAGATAATGACATTTGGAAGAACCATTTACACAAAAGCTCTGGAAATATCACTGATTTCCCTATCTTGTTAGCTACAGGTCATATACAGAAATGCCAACCTTTACAGAATTTGTTTTGAACGAGACATTCGAACGTTGGCATATTGGCATTATACCGCACCTATATTCCAGTAAGTTAAATGAAAATATCTAAGATGAGTACAAATCACTTCCAACATAAATTAAAAGAGCTCTTAAGTAACACTCCAATGGATTATTACTTGTTTTGATAAGATTGGAAATCAAACTTTTTTTTTTGGAACCAATTCAATGCTATTGAACAACCAAATTTGAGTGATTTTTGCCTTATTTAGGATGAATTTTTGTCGTATCTCAACATGGATGATTCAAGAACTAATTTGAATGCGAATCGAGAACTACTTTGGATGAGAATTCAAGAACCAGTCTGGATGTGATTGGAGCATCATTATGCATGTGGTTTGAAAACCAATAAGTATGTTCTTTCATTGAAGAAACTAATCAACTAATCTGGATTTAATTGAGAAACATAACTCATTTTCTTTCACCTTCTGTTTATACAATCACCATTTGTAAGGTATCAGTTTTACAACAGTGTATCTCCACTTGTATTCTTTGTGGGAAAATGACGACAGAGCACTTAATTACTCCATTTTCATTATTTCAGACAATCTTTTCTGAACCTGAACTGGATATCATAGTCTGTGCGCCATGCCCTGAATTTCTGTATTGTGACTTGCCGGGCAGCTTCACTGCTGGTTGTCAGTAGATGATAGGAGACTTTCTTCGCTTACAGACTCTCAAAGTGCAGAAAAAAATTTTAAACAAACAAAATAAAAATGCATTCGGAAAATCAGACTGAAGTTATGGACTTTATAAAAAGTTGTAGACAAATGAAATCTGTAGATAAATTGGCTACTTGCTAGGTGTGCAATTGAGGAAAATATCTTGTAATGATGTTCGTGTAGACTCAAATCACAAACGTTCACAGCGTGACACACTGACTTAAATATATTGATTTCATCCATGATTATCTATACACTGACATACATTCCATTTGCACTCGTTTCAGTGTTATCACTATGATGGTGTCATGCAAAGGTCCTTGTTTGTATGACAGTTTCTAGAAAAACCAATGATGCTGTTTCTTGAAGAAAGGAATTTATATAAAACTAATAAATAAGGGATCAGTCTGAATGGGATGAACTTCTTTCTTTCCTCTTCTTTGATTTCCGATGTTTCTTGTGATTCGACTTCTTCCCTTCTCTTGATTTCTGTACAGAAGATGGTGAAAGAGAGAAAAAAATGATATAAATTAATATCAGATGTTTTGACAAAATTTTCAATGGATAGGCTAAATCAGAGAAAAGTTGGCAGAATGAGTGGAAGTTTTAGATATAACATCATGAATATACTTATTCTGACTTTCTCTGGGTATTCAGCGCCTCAATCAAGATTTTCAATGCGCTTAAATATTTCTGTCTAAAACTAATTACACTTTCTTAAAAACATCAGATCATGGAGATATTGTATGGTGTGTATCTTCATTTTTATATTCTATTCAATTTAAAATTTCAAGATTGTAATACTTTATTTTGTTGTAGGGGCGCCAAGGCAGGGTGCTACAAGAATTTTTCGCACCACTTGCCCGGTCGGGCATGTTGCTTTTCAAATCACTTGCCTGAACACAAATTCCTATTGCCTAAAACACAATCCAGCAAACAAAAGTAGCTGCACACCAATCTAATTGGGCTTAGTTGTCACTGAAGTTGGTCAAATGTTAGCTCTTGCAACTGGATAGGGCCTAACAATGAAGAATTTATAGACAGACCAAACTGTATAGTAATCAGACTTTACTACCATTACTTGCCTGATTGGGCAAGTGAAAAGTTCATTTGCTTGCCCGATTGCAAAATTTTGTTGCCCTGGGTATTCGGGCAAGTGGGTTTGTAGCGCCCTGCAAGGACAATCACTGATGGAGTTACCCTACTAAAATAAAACATATAAATGAATAAATTAATTAATTAGTGTGGACACTCACCGATGGTCTACTGTCGTCATCACTGCTTTCATCGCTGCTGTAACGACGCTTCCTCTTCTTCTTTTCCTTCTTGTTCTTCTTTCGTCTCTTTCTCTGTTGAATACCATGGTAACAGGAGGATGGTTGAGGGCAGGATATATTGGTTTGTGTGTATGTGTAGTGGGAGTGGAGAAAAAGAGAGTAAAAAACTGAAGTGAATATCAATGTCGGATGATGAGACACAGTAAAGCAAAAAATGCATACTGAGGAAAGTTCACACTGAAAATGATGAACAGCAGATACAATCTGAGGGTGATAACATATTCTTAACAGATTAATCTTTACTTGTAAAAGCAAGATTTCACTACTTCAAATAAAGAGTAACAAGTTTGAAATAGACATTCAATGATACAAGAATAAACCTCAATTACTTAGTACATGACCCAAATTGCAATGATTCAACCCCATTCAACACGACTCTTATCCTGGTTAAATCCTCTGACATTGAATTATGTGTTCTTCTATGTCAAGAAACAGTTACAAAACAGGTCACAGAGGATATAACTAGACTAAGGGGGTGTTGTTCAAAATTTGCAATCGATTGCAAATTGCAGTTGATCAAAATCATTTCTTCATGCGCGTCTTGTTAAAAGTGCATGCCATGTGCAAATGACAATATGCGTTATAATTTGCGACTGATCTGCATTCAATTGCAACTTTGTAACAACGACTCCGTCAAGTACTAATGGGGTGATCCAGGGTGCATATGTGACTGGTGCTTAACTGCTTACGGGTAATCATTTACAACTACAAGGGCAAAGAAATAAATCAGTTGTAGGTGATTTAGAACAACATACCATGATAACTATTCTAAAAACAATGAATTATTTGAATATCCTGTGCTGTTTTTGGCATCTGTCTCTGAGCAAATTTTATAAAACATAGTATGCTAGGCTACTAAAAGTACTTTTATCATCAAAGCAATCATTTCATCTGCAAAGATAACACACAAACCATTAGACATACCTTTTCTCTCTCAGACTCTGAGTCACTGTCATCAGAAGATTCGTAAGACGATGAGGATGAGGATGGAGACTTGAACCATGAAGGATGTTTGCCAAGATGTAGTTGAGATGGGGAAGAGTCAGAAAACAAACTAAATGAGTATCGAGAGATTAGCGATGTGTATTCAACCTTCTAACATACCTTCAACATTTATTTAATACAAGAATTATTCTTCAA
>BQKZ01000646.1:25811-53882 GCA_036244855.1 Temnopleurus reevesii
ATCGCACCGCCAATTTCAGGCCGACGCTCTCCCGCGCTAAAGCACTTAGCACACCGCAGGAACGATGGCGTATTGACCCGTTCGACGTAAAATACATAGAATACGAGCATAAATGTACTCCTAATATCCTACATAGATATATTTAGCCATGTAAAGCAACAGGCGAATACATCAGCTCATTTAACATCAATTTCTGCATCCTGGTCATTACGAATCTATACCTTTAAATGGCACAATATCTAAAGACATTGTCTGACATAGTGGTTGTGCAAGTTGAAAAATCCTTAAATTTAGCTGTCTGGCCTGTCATATTATAGACAGGTTGATGGAAAGTTATACATGCACAATCAAGGTACCGGTATCTGTGAGAGTTAAATTTAGTGTGCCATGGACCCCTAATTCCACTACAGTGTGATTGTGGAGATGATATTTTAATTTCAACACTTTTGAAGCACTTAATGTTGACTTTTAAGCCGAACTTTTCACATCTTAGTTAGCTTACACCATTGCTTATTCAGATAGCATTTATTATCTGTCAGTTGTTAGGATTTTTGTAAAAACAATGTTATTCGATGCCATCAATTATTTCAGGGATAACCTTGTATGATTCAAATCATATTGCTTGTATATTTTTCCTTTCCTTTCCCACCAACTTGTTATGCATTCGTAACTTTTTTTAAACTTCAATAAATCATTTACATCCAAATGAACAATTTTTTTATATATCTAATAGGTCAAATTATGAGTTGAGTACCTAGGTTGTGTTTCTGTTTGTAGAAGTATACATGACTTTACGAATGATTTGTAACCATTTCCTGCGCTCAGTGTCACTGAATCGCACCCAAGAAAGGGTCAGCGGTCATTCGTAGAGTCATGTGTAGATCTACGATTGGCTTTGTAAAACACAATCCTGAAATGTACGAGTAATTGTGATGTCATACAGTAAAGGTTATCTAAGTATGCTATTGGTGCTAAACAATTTTAGCTCTCGCAATGGCATACTGAGTAGTGTTCATTCCAAAAGTTTTCACATTGCATTTTAATGTGCCATCTGGGGGGTGTTTCATCAAGATTTGTCGCAGCGACAAGGAGTCATTTTCCAATAGTTCCCATAGCAACTGTCAGCGATAGTGCTTTTCATCCAATCACAATCAAGGAACTTGTCAGCGCTGACTAATTGTCTCTGCGACAAATCTTGATGAAACACCCCCCAGGTTGCTTGGATGATTCCATAGTGATCTGCGTGCACTGGCTCAGTTGTTTAGAATCAGTATTCATGACAACAATTGAATATGACATAGCATTTTGTTACTCAATGATTTTTTTTAATAAAATTTGTGTATTGCTTTTTGTTACAAAACAAATGGTGCATATATGATATTTATGATTGTATGATAATGTAAGTTGTATATATTCAAAGATCTATCTTGTATAAAATAAGGCAGATTTATTTATTTCAAAGGCTGACATGTCACTTTAAAACAAGTATTGAGTTTAATCCATCCTTTGTAAAGCATAGATTGCTTTTGTTATTCACAACGTCGGATTACTTTTTTTTTACATGGGGTTCATTGCATGAGACTGCTATAGCAACAAGTTTTCCTAACTTCCATGGAAATGTGCATTGATTGTAAAAAATTGATTGGATTATGCAGGAGCTTGGCAGAATGGTTTGCTGTAAAACAAAGATTTTTTATGAGCATTTATCTTTCACAAACTAGCCTTGTGTCAGTATTCGCAATTGTTGAAAGTGGTATCTTCATATATGTTTGGTGTCGTTACATAAGCGATGAATTTGTGCACTGTAAGATTAGTTCATAGTCTTCAACTTAAGAAAACTCGATGAATGCGAAAGGACAGGTGTCTCCATTTTGCAAAAGTTCCATTTCACAAACATTTCTGATATTGCTGTAATATTTGCAATGCCCTAGGCAGAATGTGTAAATATATTGTTGGTGACAGGTCTGTACATTTTCTCAATGTAAATCAAATGGTATAGTTATGTAAGAATAAATGTATTGTTCGTTTCGCCCCACCAGGTGGTGCATGAAAGTTAAATTCGCTCTATAGGTAATGAGCAAGAAGATGTTAGCTTTGGGGAAGATACCCTGTTTAATTGATAATAGACTAATATCATTAATTTTTAGTAATACGCTGCACTGAATAGGCGGGTTTACTTATATATTCAAATTTATGTGCATTTAACTTAGTTACGTGCTATTCCATAGACCGGCTGATAACAATAAGACTACAATACTTGAGTTGTCAAGAACAACCTTTGTGTGAAAGGTATGCATAAAATTTGCATCTATTAGTAAACCCGCCTATTGCTAAGGTTATGTTGTTTTCCAATTGCTGCGCTCTGTGCAAAATTAAATAATGTGTTGTGAATGTCGTGCAATAATTAAAAACAAAGTCCGAATCGAACAAGATTAAACAAAATATTATTTAAATGCAATACTTCTTTTCCCAGTTCTTCTTGCAGTGGTTTTACAGGCAAAATCTCTCAATTAGACTTCTGTAAGAAATTTGAATAGCGCCATCTTCAGTCCAATGTGTGTACATTTACATGCATTCTGCTATATCATGGTGATACAGTGGAAACTGGTATAGCGAGTTATGTCATGAGAAGGTGATTACCCTAGTCCCATCTTTTTATATTTTATTGTATCTGAATAATAATAATAATGTAATAATGATAATATCATTTCTTCTATGGCACTTTTCCCATATGGCCCAAAGCACTCTTACAATATTATTCCCCCATCAAAGTATATAGAACAATATCATCCGCACATAGTGTGTTTCCTTAGCTTCTTGGGGAACTTCCAAAATGTCAGCCTAAGTTACAATGGCGACGACAATCTTCGTATCCTTCCAGGTACCCATTGAAACACCTGGGTTGAGTGCAGCACAGTGTGGATGAATTTCTTGCTGATGGAAATTAACGCCATGGGTGCGATTCAAACGACTGACTCTCTATTTGAAATGTGCGAGTCAGAACCACTACACCCTTTTCTAACAAGATTTTAATACAAGATGTAATTTCTTTGGTCCCACGGATCTTGATATAAAAAAGTTCCACTATCATAACTCATCAATGAACTAAGTGTCTCATTTGAGCATTTATTCTTAGTGGCGAAATTATAAGTGCTTACAACATTAGGTATAGAAACAGGTTTTGCTCATGTGTACTTTATGCAAATTCAAGTATTCACTTTAGGAATGTCACTTAATGTAGGAATATGTATGCAATTTATCCTACCAAAATTATCAAATTTATGAGATTGGTGAAGCTAAGCTTTTCTATTGTAAGGTATGCATGTAAATATTGCTACTTAAATGGTATAGTTCTACAATGAGGCGTCGTGGCTGCCCCTGAAATCAAGCTGTTCGGGACAGTCATAGACTTGGGTTAGTTCCTGCCTGTGGGTTCGAAGCCTGGTCGCATACCGTCTTTCGGATGGAGACGTTAAGATGGCAATCCTCTTTCTCTCTACTTCTTCTAGCGTAAATATTCAGAATTGAATGATACACGCCTCTAAACTACATCCTTTCCTTTCCTTTATGAAATTGTTATGGTTCCTTATCTCAGAATTCACTTTTTTTCAGCAGTCAATTTTCTATAGGGTCATTATTCCAAATGTCTTTATCAAAATTTATCTGTATTCAAACAATGTAATCATCATTCTCTAAGTTTCTCTGCTGGAAATCGGGGGGAAAAGATGCATTTCCAAACACAAGGTTTTGTCTGATTTTTTTAATTACAAACTGTTTTGTGAATGTTTGCAAAATTAACAGCAATTTTGCTTGTTTCGGGATCGGGAACCTTTGATTTTAGTATCATCTCTCCAAAGCAACATTTCATTTATCCAAGTTGAAAACTTGGGAGCTCTTCAAACACGATATAAGCTATTTGAGAAAAATTAAGTCGAACGCAAATTCAGTGATCCTTTGTAATGCTATTCAAACCGGAACCAGCTTGCGATTGTTGTGTTCGAACAGTTGAATACATGGCATACAGTTCTATTGTCACTGGCCCACTTAACTTTTCGGAAATAGTTCACATCGTGTTTTCATAACTTATCAATTCCATTTTTGCCAATCTAATTGGAGAATTTAAGATACTTAATATTAAAACCTTACATGATTTAATTTGTGACATTACAAATGCCATTGGTGATGTTTCACCAAGTTCTTCACGAACGACTTTCAGAAGGATTGTTGTGTCGTTCTAGTGCTAAAAGATTAAAATTCTAAGTGACATCAATGGGTATATAACATTCAAAGGTTTTTTTTTTGTAAAGTTAATTTTGAGCAACTTGGTGAAATACCACTCAGACTCCTATTTATGCAGAGTTGATTTATGTATTTATCATTCTTGCCGGCTTTTTCGATGTGTTTTTGTACCACAATGTGATTAGTATCAAAGACACTAGAATATGAAGGACACAAAAAGTGGAGAAAATGAACAACTCCCCTTTCAAACCTCCAAAGAGGCTCTAGCAAACACAAGAGCTCACCTCTCCATTATTCAGCAGAGAAATGTCGAACAAGTAATACATACATGTCCACATATATTGCTAAATTGTAGAGAGGGGATATATTTTGCCAACTAGATTCCCATGTGAAGGTTTGAATAGAGAGGTGTCTATTTTGTCCAATTTGTTAGTCCATCATGGTCGTAGTGAAAGCTAAAAATATATATATAAATTGTTATCAATGCCATGTTGAGTATCGTTGCAGTCGATTAAAAACAAATGCTGTGTCTTTCCTAAATGAATGGTCTAATTTTGATTTGATTTTGATGTGAAATATATTGTGTGTTTATTTGAAGACATGAGCCATCATTTTGTCAGCGTTTTTACAAACAGGTCTCTAACTACGAGGCGCTGCTTGAACATGTAGAAATCCCAACATAGCGCCAAGTACAAGGGCCTATCGTTTAACTTCATGCTATTTCAATCGCTTTTATTTCAATTGAATTGCTACGACTGGTTTGTTCAACCACCCCTCGCTAGAAGGCAGGGGCCGATTGCTCGAAATGGTCTTAGCTATCCTCTTCTTGGTAAGACGTCTTGATTTCTTGTGCCACCCTCATAACATAGAAATTTGCGTTGATACGACTATGTTAAGAGGGTGGCACAAGAACTTAGACGCCTTAGCATTAAGAGGATAGCTAAGACTATTTCGTGCAATCGGCCCCAGGTTCTTAAAATCGGTGACGACTTTTGTCACGGTCAATGTGGTGATTGTGTCACCCTTATATGAGATCAATGTTAATACAGTCATGGAAAATCTTGGGAAATCCTGGAAAATTTGTGGTCTTTGAAAGTCAGGGAAAAGTCAAGGAATTTGGAGAAATTGTGAGCAGTCATGGAATTGCATTAACATATTTGCTTTCAGGTTGTGTTCTGGGGTGGTAAGGGTAGGTGTAGGCCGTCATTAAACATATGTGATTTTGTAAAACGTGCAGGAATGGAAGTCATGGAAAAAGCAGCAATTTTGTCATGGAAAGTCATGGAATTCTGTTTTCAAATTTCTGCGGGAACCCTGGATGTAGATGTTTATCCACCTATCTATCTATCTATATATCTATCGATCCATCCATCTATCCATTGATATAGATCTATCTATCTAACCATCTATTTATCCATCTGTCTATCTAACAGTCCATCCATCCATCGATCCATTTATCCATAAATATCTATCTTTCTATTCATCTATCTATCTGTCTATCCATCCATCGATCTATTTATCCATATCTATATATCTATTCATCTATCTATCTATCCATCCATCGATCCATTTATCCTTATCTATATATCTATCCATCTATCTAGCTGACCATCCATCCATCGATCCATTTATCCATATCTATCTATGTATTCAAAAGACGTGAACAAATACGTGAACAAATAATATATCTATGTATTCATATATCGACCAATCCATCCATTTATACCGATCTGTCTTTCTATCTATCCATCCATCCATCCATCCGTTTATCACTATCTATCTATCTATGTATTCATCTATCGACCAATCCATCCATTTATACCGATCTGCTTTTCTATCTATATATCTATTCATCTATCGATCCATCCATCCATTTTTACCGATCTATTTATCAATCTATCTGTCTATGCATGCATCCATCTATATATTTTTTTTTTCATATTCATATTATTTTTTTATATATACAGATGAATGGACAGAAGAAGCTTGTGAATATTTCAAAAATAAATTTTTGCCAGCCATTGCAAAAAGCGCACAAAAATGGCTTGAAAATATTGTGGAGTTTATTTATAAACATTATTTAACCTCCCTTGCCCCCAAATGAATAGGAGAAAAGGTCCTCGAAATCAAGCTTGTCTAATATGCATTATCTCATCACCAACAATCATCATTATTGAGAACTGCTCAAAAAGGCACCGTGCTTTGAAAATGCAATATTTACATAAGAGAATCCGTTAAATTACAGGTTGCTGAAGCGCTTTTCGGAAGGAGGTTAAATTCCATCCATTCATTTATGAAAACAGATACATATAGACTAACATAATCCTTTACAAATACAATGACGTCAGAATTGAACATTTTTAAATGATCTAAACAGAATGGATTGGAGCATGAATAATATTATTATTCCGGTATACGCGTATGTTCTTAGTACTTGAAAGCCGACTCACACCTTTGCGTTTTTAGCCTGCGTCGGCCCAGCTTTTTTTGGAAATTAAAAGCGCTCGTTGGACGCACAAAGACGCAGGCCATACGGTGGAATGACGCTCGTCGTACGCTCGTTGAACTCAAGCCCAACGTCAGTCCACCGTCTGATCCGCGTATGCTGTCCGTCAAGAGAGCGTTTTTAATGTCTAAATACGCTGGGTCGACGCAGGCTAAAAACGCAAAGGTTTGAGCCGGCCTTTGAATACGGGACCAACAAATAGATGGGAGTTGACTAGAGCAGAATAGGGGAGAAAACCGTCAAATATTTAGCGATGTTTAGGATGCCGAAGGGCGCAATTTCCTCTCATTTCCTCGCCATTGTACGCTTTCCATGTGTACCAAATTAAGCTCTGCATATCATAACTGTAAACAAATTGGGCTAGGTTGCGAAATTGAACGATCTATCATGCAATAAAGCAAATCAAAACATTCCGTGAAGTTGTAACAGACTCGCACACTTGAAGAGATTAGAAGTTTTGGGGACAATCGCACTGCCGCATTAAAAAATGGCAATATGCCATACCCCATTCAAACTTTCGTCTATATATATGTTCTAATTTGCTACTAAAATGTGCGCACGAGATCAAACAGAAGATATACTATAAAGGGGGACGTCCCCACACCCCCCCCCCCCAAAAAAAAAAAAAAAAAAAAAAAACATTGATAGAATCTGTGATGTCACGATGGAGAACTCCCAATTCAGTTTGTTCACAAAATTGTACATTAACCTCTTTTTAACTTTCTTTTTAATTCGTTTGAATATGGCAAATCTACAATTATAAAGAATGATGGTGATTCCTCATTTGAAATATGTATTTATTTTTTTTATAACATTTAAATGGGGATTTCTCCATGTTGGCATCACTAATTGTGCCAAAGTTGCCAATTTAATGACGCCCAGTACAATTGAAAAATTAAAAAAAATCAAATTAATAATCTTTTAACTAATTGTCTTATCATCCGATTTTTCTCAATTTTCACAGATTATTCACCTTATTAATTTCAATTTAATTACTCACAGTACATCAATATTAGGGGGAAGTTTCCTTTGAAAGAGCAGTCATTTTAAAAAGCAAGTAAGTCATGTCAGTGTATAATTATTATTTGGATGTTAGTGTGAAGGACGCCAGTTGTCAAAAACTGGTGAGAAATTCCTTTCGACAGCTCATATACGAAGTGCCGAAAGACTTTTTTTTTCAATCCAAGTCGAACCCCTCACAAAAGAGCTCCAGAAAATAGCATTGAACGTTTGAAAGGAATATAATAACGGGGAGATGTAGACTGTAGTGTTTCAGTGTTCGTAGCCCAAGTTCAAATTTCCATTTATCCGTTACGTTATACCTGTAAAAGCAACAGCGGGAATAAAGCCACAGAGAGAATGAAATAAGATGTCGCCAAAACACGCGGGCAGATTGTACGTCTCGAATACCCGATCGGGCTTAGCTTTTTCGAGGGTCTTTGCCTCGTTTTTTTTTACTTTGAAGATGAGAGAGGAGAAAGGAAAGGTTTTGGTTACATGTTTGGAAGGATCTGGAGAGAAAAGAAACCAAGGTTATGAGCACAGAATGGATGTAGACTAAACAGAGATGACACAGTTTACAAGCCGAGAAGCTTGCCCAACAAAATGGTGACACACAATTTTAGAGTAGTGGCATACTTTTATCACGACATTACGAGCGCACCCCACACCCCCTCCCCCCCCCCAAAAAAAAAAAAAAAAAATCACCAGCCTTACGTGTAAATCGATCGGTTTTTTTTTTTAACAAACCACAACGACCGCGTAAACGGGATACCAGGGCTGTAGCCCCCACCCCCACCCCTACACACAAACTATTCTTTCCCGTAAATGCGTGCAAACCTATGGGTGTAAAAATTGTATCATGCACCCCCCCCCCCCCCCCCTCCCCCTCCCCCCGACGATAGAGTTATATAGGGTCAAGGTACGTGATATGTACACTGTACATAGTGATCCCGAGTCGTGACACATCACAAATCGGTCAAAATGGCGTTTGGTCTGTTTTACTTCCAATATCCGTTTTTTAAATCAAATGAACTTATCTAGTCTGGACACACACACTTAATACAGACCAAGAAGAAAATTAAAGTATATAAGAACCTTCCGGTTAATTTTAAGGGGAACATCCCCAGACATTGCTGTGCTGTCTAAGAAAAATTTGATAATCCGTTCCAAAGTTATACGTTCTTGAAGTTTCCAATTCAACCTCCCATGGGCATCCTCGAGTTTGCAACTTTGGCAGAATGTGCGATGTCAGACATGGAGAACTCCCATTCACTTTGTACATAAATTTATTATAAATAGAACAAGAATATCAAATTTTAAAAAAAATCACCTTATTCTTTCTATAATGCTTGAAGAATTAAAGTGCCACACCATATTTGGGGTCTGTAACATATCACTTTTTATCAATCAACCTTACGATAGATATTAATCTTCTGTGGCAAGTCTATGGCAAAACGGTGCCTTGGTACAGGCCCCAGAACTACAATAAATTTCTCTTCTTTTCCTTCATAAGGAGAAAATATAAAATTTTGTGCACAACGTGAAAGGGAGCTCTCTATGATGGCATCACAGATATTCTACCAGAGTTATCGAAACAAGGATTTCCATCAACTAAATGTAAACTTTGAAAATCCACAACTTTTGAACGGATTTTCCGATTTTGCTTACATTGTCACAGTTTCAGTAATTTTCTCCATTCACTGACAGAGCATCAATGATCTGGGGAAAGTTCCCCTTTAAACCAAACCAAACTATATCTGAGATAAAGATTAACGTCTTAGACATGTTAACGATCCAGCAGCAATCTGTTAATAAGAGCAATTACTATTCCTCCTTCCTGATTCGTTACAAAAATGACGGAGAAGTAACGAAAGGATATTATTGATCCAATTACACGATTACAATTGTAAGAAGATTTCGCTTCTGAAAAGTGAAAGATTCGCCAGGTTCCTTTGGGAATAAACAATCTGAGATTCATTAAATCAGTTATACAATCCCTTTTGAATTGATTTCTACATTTTCCAAAGTCACCTTGAAATTTTTATTCATAAGTAACAAATCTAATGAGTTATGCGAACAAATTGTTGCGATTTCATAAAAGAGTTAGTCACTAACTTTATTCACTGCATAATCTTATGACCTGATTTACCCCTATTAACGTCAACAATCATGATCAGACAATGTATTCTTTCATTGGTTTGTTATATCGTTTCTCATGTATGGATAAAAAAATCCGCCATACGTTTAATCAATTCTCTCTATCAAATAAGTTTTCTTATTACTCTCACTCTTACTATCAAGGAGATTCAAACACAATGAGGACAATCTCCTTGCTATTATTATAGAGGTTGATTCTTTACCTTATAAAGTTATAGCCCAATTGCCCAGGTACGGTTATAAAATAGGTCACTCTTTCTGCAATATGATTTATATACATATGGAAAATACCAACTATTTATACTACATGTTATTTATTCTGCATTTTGTAATCACATTTTGTTATCATGATGATACAATAAACACACATGATTGCTAAACATCAAAACTGCAAAGAAAAGATGCTCAACAAACAGTTCTAATTCTAACAACTAAAGCTCATAAGAATGAATGTATTATATTAAACATGGCAATGTTATATGACGTCCAAAGCGAATAGTGGCAAGAAAATGCAACGGTGAACCATGAAAAATATATTGTATTTTTATGCTACAAAATGTGCAAATCTAAGACTACAACGACTTTCAGTCTACCACGTTTCAAGCGTCGTAAGTCAAAAGTAATCAAACATTGTTAAAACGGACTAAATTTAGTCTTAAAAAAAAATACCAGACGAGTCGTCAGCCAAAAGGCAACAGATGAATTAGTACTATTTTACTAATTTGCAGTCAACAATTACTGAAATTCAGTCAAATTCGAATGGGAAAGTAAATTGAATTTTGACTAGAATTGGATAGATAAATTTAATGGCAGCTTACCGTACCATCACTATCTGGTCTGTTTTTTTTTTTTTACTAGAGAGTATTTGGATAAAGTTTCGCCATGAACAATCCAAAGAACAGAGGTCCGATAGAATAACTCATCCTCTTGATTCTAAAAATTGAATTGTACATATTGGTCTTGAAATTGGCCTGCAAAAGATGTATTACCAGGATGTTTTTAAGAATTAAGTCTCATTTTCTTATCTGCTATATAGTCAGTGACTCAGCCCTTTAAAGTCTTTACTTCATCCTAAGTAATTGACTTTTACATGCCACTCCAGTTTAACTCTGACAAACTTTCTCTTTGATCCTTTACCGCTTAAAACACCCCTTTTGGTGAATCCGTTTTGCCGCCATTCAAGGATCTTTTATGGGAAACAGTTGAATTGGGCAGTGACCGTAATATCCCGGTTGCTTTTCCTAAATTGAGATGCGTAGGGAAGGTATCAATTGCAGTTTAATTGACGTTAATCCCATTTTTAAAGGAGTGTTTGGTTTAATATTGCTCTCAAGTGGTTGATGACTTTATCAAGCTATTATGATAGGGAGGAATTAAGCGGCACTTAAACAAGAACGACTTAGCGGGCGGTCCGCAGTTTTGCTTTCTTCTTTTATTTTTATTCTTTGAAGAGAGGGGTTCGTAAATGAAAGAAGAAAAGACACAGTTTTTTTTTAAATCTTTTATTGGTTTTACTCGCTCAAACTCTTTTCTTTGGAGTGGAGAATTATGAGGCGATAGGTTTAGAATAATTTTGTTTTGAAGAGGGTGTATTTTAGGGAAATGATAGTTAGAGGGGGAGTAAAGCGCTCGGGATGAATAAGGATGATACATGATCACTACTTTTTTCCTCTCTCTTTAAAAAGATAGTCATCAGAGTGGTCCCTATTATTCCCCCGTATACACATTTAGATAATGATGCACATTGGAAAAGTTGTTTCGTTTCTGGATCGTTCGAGAAATGGGCTCTCCACAAAAAAGATGCTCTGTGTGCTGAAATGAGAAACATTCAAAGCTTTTGTGACAACCCTAAATCGTCCGTAAACATGGTAAATGGCGTTCGAACTTAAACAAAACCATGGGACCATTTTAAATGCTTTCCTAAAATAAAAGTATTTGGATTTTTTTTTGCCGTATCCCATCCATTCAATCTTTATTTCTCTTCATATCCTCTGACATTAACCCACCTTCGAAAGTCTCTCATCCCCACACTCATCATTATATTCTCATCCTCCTCCTCCTCCTCCTTCACATCCCCTCCTCTCCTCCAGCCCTTTCCACCCAATGCTCCTCTTCTTCCTCCTCCTCCTCCTCCTCTTCCTCCTCTTCCTCCTCCTCCTCCTCCTCCTCCCCTCTATACCCGTCTCCCCAGCCTTATTTCCATCTCCTTTTCCATTGAGTGCTATGCCTGGAAGTATAATTTCTCCTTGGCAAAATAAAACATTTGGGGAGAAAAGTGAGTGGGGCAGTTCTTGTGATTGTAACGTCACACAGAACAAAAGACCGGGTCGGATATCTTTTACAGGGCTTTTGTTCGTTTCACGGTGGTTGTTATGGTCTCGTTCGTTGATAGGACGTACCCGAAAATAGGGATCTAGACTCCTGAGGCCTCCTTTAGTCTCTTAATTGAGCCATTTTTAACGATTAAGTCCGGCAATAAACCATGTTCTGACAGTTTGGATAGCCAAAATAAAGAGACAAATCTTGAAGCCGCTTTCGCACGTACGCGCTGTTTACTTCGAAATGTATATTGCTATGTGTATCTTCATGCCCTTTGGATTATCATTCTAAATGAGTACTGAACTGTGATGAAAATTAACAAAATATTACACCTTATGAGATGATATTTTGTATTCACAAAATATGATGAATAGAAAGCGTTATCTCCCTCAAAATGTGGTATGCACTTATCATGTCCTGATGACCATAACCGAACCGTCACCATCATAGCACGCACCTTGATCATTGATGGTCCACCACCACCACAACAACAACAATAATAACCACCATCACGATCTCCAAAACTGTTACCACCACCAACACCACCGCCATTATCAACATCACCATCACCACTAGTATCTCAGCAACAGTTACCATCAGCACTACCATGACTGCACCATTATTAGCACTACCATGACCACACCATTATTAGCACCATAATAATTAATCAAAGTCATCAACATAATCCTTCTTCGGCATTATCTTCGTCATCTTCCAAAAACTTTCATCCAATGCCCAATGTCATCATTATCCCGTATACCCAACTTTTGAACATCCGATTGTTTTTTTTATCTCTTACCTATTCCTCCTCTTTTTCTTCACTTAATTTACCGGCTAATAATCTTTCCGTAATCAGAATACTGTGCGCTTAGAAACATCCGTATTAAGCGCCTAATGAATGTTATGTATTATTATTATTATGTATAATAACATGAATATACATTTGTATTTGACATCATTAAGCTGCAAATTATTTTATCCAAACCCCCAAAATCGAATTGAGTCTCGAATTCGAGTCTACCAAAAATTTTTTACCGTATCAACTTCGCTATCGACGTCTTTTCTCCGCAGGGGGCCTTGTAGCATTTAATTGACTTAACTCGCAACATAAAAGCGAGGCAAAGAGAAGTATGAAAGGGAATAAAAACATAACCCAACATTTATTGAGAACGGGTTTCACTCAATAATTGGGGATGGAGAGAACAAAAACATCGAATACAGAACAAAACAAAGAAATCAAACCCAAATATTGGAGGGGTTTGAGACCCCTTTGAATCGCAAGTTCGAAGGGCTGTTCCCATATTTGACACATTTCGAGGGGTGTTTGCAAAATTCGCAGCCTTTTCAAAATTGGCTCCCTGTGAACTTGGTAATTCACGGCTCTTGAGGTCAACTTTCAATAGGCCTATATACTCCTTCGTTCTATCCTCTCAAATTCATAGTTATAGTCGGAAAATGTTTAATGAATAGGGCATTTTTCGTTCAAAACGATGTATGTTTTTTCTTCGCTTAATCATGTTAATTTCTTTGTTTTTACAAAACACATGCTTTTTTAAATATAAAATCTTGCAAACTCCAAAAGACTCTTGTAATGGATAATGAATATTAAGATGTAATATATTACTTCTTAGCAAGGTAATCGCATTTATAAGTATTTGAATCAGTTTCATGTATTTCGCAATGCCATATTTTTCGAACGCGCGTGTACTTGTATCGACTTGTTTCACAATTGTCGTACATTTCATTTGTTGCTTTACAATTACTATTGAATCAAAGCACGTGGCAATTAACCAATTATCATTATCTGCATGATTAGAATGAATTGAGTTGGTGTTGCATCACATCACAATATTGACTAACTTTGATCTGAACCCAAATGGATACAACGTTTCTTAAAAGGGTTTTGCATTTATTTTGCTTCTGCATCAAACTCGACAGTCAGGATTAATTTTAGCAAATCATTGCTAATAGAGGGCTGCAATTGATTGTATCTAAACTCGTAAGATGTAAGAAACGAATGGCAGTTTATGAGGAGAGCATCTTCGCATTGCTATGTCATCTTATGTCTTATATTCCAATCGCAACGAGTGGCGCACATCTGAAAGAAATTTACTGGCAGA
Organism: Temnopleurus reevesii; assembly: GCA_036244855.1. Lineage (NCBI taxonomy): Eukaryota > Metazoa > Echinodermata > Echinoidea > Temnopleuroida > Temnopleuridae > Temnopleurus > Temnopleurus reevesii. The sequence continues at coordinate 40,155 of BQKZ01000646.1, forward strand.
CGACACCGCAAGACGATACAGCTGATCGGTCCACAAAGTGATCGGTTTCCCCGCGCGGCGTTCATTTGTTCTTTTGACTAGTCATCAGGAGACACTCCTCGCCAAACTCTCCGCCTCCCGACCTGGTTGAACGACACCATCATCACCCCTGTTTGCATTTTTTCAATTTTGATTGGTAGAAAGTGGGTGTTTATCTCTTTAAAAGTGCACCGTGACTTGATATTTCAATCGGATCCAAGAAATAATCTGCATTTTGATACCGCGGTGTATTTTCGCAACGTTTCGTGGCGGTAGCTGGAACTCATAAGCGTCTCAACTGGAATCTTAAGTCGCTCCATAATTTTCATGATCTTTCGACGTTGATTACATTCACTTGGAACCCAATCAGCATCACTTTGTTTTCAAGCGCCTGGACTATAAATTGGATATCTATTCTGGAAATAACAGCGTCTCACCTCGAATCAAGTGATTGAAACCATCCTAAAACACACATTTGGGGCCTAAATTCACAAAATTGAGTTTTGGTCTTTTGGATCCAAGAATCTCGTATTGTGGTTGGAGAAACCTTTTTCATTGGAAAGAGAAAACACCTATACATGAGCAAAATGCAGAGAACATTGCTTCACGTTATTTTGACGTCGTTATTCTTTCTGCACACATGTGTCATCTGTGGGCATGCTAGTAAATGGCTGTAAGTATAATTCAAAGTATTCCGGAAGAAAAGTCATGAAATGAATGTAAATTGAATCTTTATTTCTAGTACGACACACCTCTAGACTTAATGAGTAAATGTTTACGCACCTGCCAACATACTTCTACAAAACTATTGACTAAGGACAGGTTCGTTCAGTTCATCTAATAGATATATTTTTTTTAAACGTAAGTTTAATTTTATTCCGATTGGTAAAAATACAGAGAAATGCGTTTATTGTTTAATCAATAATGAACCCTGTGGACAGTGTATTGCCAATCGATAATTAAGATGGGAAGTCCTTGGTTATTTCCCAGAGGTTTATGTTGTGGGGTTTTTTTTTTTTTTTTTTTTTTTTTTTACATATTTCATATTTTTGTTCTGATTCTCATTTCAGTAAACTCGATATAATCTATTTCCGTAAAATTAAGTCGAACGCCAATTCAATGCTCCTTTGTAACGCTATTAAAAGCGGAACCGGCTTGTTATTGTTGTGTCCACACATTATAATACACGGCGTACGGGTCTATTGTCCCACGATCCACTTTATTTTATGGAAATAGTTTATATTTTTATCGTGTTAGTAAATTATTCATGTTATGTATAATGTTTGTCTTGTGAATTGATCTCTTCAGCATGTGATGCTGATCGATATCTTGCTTCATACCAAGAAATAGCGGAAAATGTTTTTTTTTTCAAAGATTCTCATTCTGTATTTGCTGAACAGAGCCACATATACAAAGGACATGATGGGGTAACAAAAAAGAATCCAATGTGAGCGAATCGGATTCAGCAAGTTTGTTCTGTAAATCCCAACATTCCACTCATGGGCTCATTTATCGCGATTTATTAACTCCGTTAAGGCACAAGCAAGTTTGAGACATATCATGGCCAAACTCATAAAAATAAATCCTTTTGAAACAAAGTCCGAAAATTGGAGGGAAAAAAATCGTCACACTGTGAAAATGTCCGTCATCCCAAATGTTGTCCCTTTCCAATATCATCATGTCCACTGTTTTTGTTCGTTTTGATTCAATAAGCGTATATTGATTATCGTTTATTCGGATTTTCATTTTGATTAGGCCTACAGATATGGAAAATGTTATTACTATGTTTTCATTGAACCATTCATGCCCATTGTAAATACAATCTCATGGTTATATTTTATTATCATTCTCCAGATATGAATTTAGTATTTTATTTAGTAATGTATGTACGTGTGAAAAAAAACCTCACTCCAAGTATTATAAAGAGTTTGATGGAATTAGCTGGGGCAAAGTCTTGCCCCCACCCCTCACAGAATAGGTAATGAGATTAGTAATACATAAGATGGAGTATTGAATATTATGCATTATGTTAATTTCAACACTCGGAATTTATCGTTCATTCCCTTCCTTTCCTTTTTATTTTTTTTTTTTGGGGGGGGGGGGTTGAAGGTCCCCAACATCTGTTCTTTTGACAGGTGGTTTCCCTTTTTGGGTAAACTGGTAAAGCAAGACAAAAGAAACATTACCCTCCGATCGATTTTCAATATTCCGACCATAAATATGGCTTTTGATTTTTCAATTGTGTAATTTTCTTGAATTTATCTTTCATTTACTTCATTTCCTTTTTGAGGGTGTAGGGGTGGGAGGTGGATGGGGTGGGTCTTTAAGGTGCCCAACATCTGTTCTTTTGACAGGTGGTTTCCCTTTTGAGTAAAGCAAGACAAAAGAAACATTACCCTCCGATCGATTTTCAATATTCCGACCATAAATATGGCTTTTGATTTTTCAATTGTGTAATTTTCTTGAATTTATCTTTCATTTACTCCATTTCCTTTTTGAGAGTGTTAGGGTGGGAGGCGGGTGTGGTGGGTCTTGGAAGGTGCCCGACATCTGTTTCTTTGACAGGTGGTTTCCCTTTTGGCTAAAGCAAGACAAAAGAAACATTACCCTTCAATCGATTTTCAACACCCCGATCGTAAATAACTCACACTGAGACCTTCACCGAGTACATTAATGAAACTTTCCACGTTACTAATGTGAAATCCATCTACAAGACATTTGTTTTTGTCTTCAAACATTAACCACTTATAATCCTACGTGTGTTTTTGTGGCAAGATATTCGTATGGGATCCCAATTCATTTCCTTTGTGTTAGAGACAACTGTCGGAGTCGTAAATAATAATTTGAATGTTTCAGATTATGTAATTCCTATTTCCTAGAGAATTTCCACGAAGTTCATTCACCGATCCATGGCAATATTTCACCAAGATACGAAAGACTTATATTTATAAGAACAATTTTATTTTATCTTTTTTTTTCCAAATTGCTTATAAAGATAATCCTTCTATTCATGTGTTCTACATGTAAGCCCTTGATTTTGACAGTGTGTCACCCTAGTCTGCAATACCTTTCTTGAAATCCCCCTTTTTTGTGACTCAATGTCAAATGGTATTTTGTTATCTTTCTCTTAATGTATACTAAAGGAAATGAAAAATAGAATTATAATCAAAGAATCAAAATCAAAATCAAACGTTATGCCCGACTGGTATCAGCTTGATCTGAATGATCGATATATAATCGTAGGCGTACTTGCACTCGTTAACGTACTCCAGTCTTTCTTAAAGTCGTGCATATCTTTAAGAACAAGTTGGTAAAACGCCGATCCAGGGAGTTAACGAAACTCATCTGCCCTCACTAATGATGAATGCATGTAATAACCACGGATAACAAATTTTATTTTTTATTTAAAGAAAAGGAAAACAAGTAAATAAAAACAGACAAGCTTATACAACAAATGAACCGTCACCTATTTTACAAACCGGCCTACCAGCTAGGGGTGGTTGCACAAACCAGTCGTAGCAATTCAATTGAAATAAACGCTGTATTAATAGCATTAATTTGCACCTTACGCTATGTCGGGGTTTCTATCTGTTCAAGCAACACCCCCGTAATTAGAGACCGGTTCGCAAAAACGCTGACGAAATGAATGAATGAATGACTTCATTACAGCTAATCAATAACAGCAAAAATAACATTTTGAAATATAAGTGCACATACAATGTAACATAACATGTTGCTATTTCTGTAAGATCCTATTGCCATATCCAAACTCTAAATGCATCCTTCATTTCAAAGATATCACAAGTATTATCCGTTTGAATTAGTTTTTCGATGTTTTGGGGCATTGGACAAGAATACATCTTAACAGTTTTGACTTTTATGACTCTTTCGCTGGTATTTTGTAAGATAATCTAGAAACCTAAATGACACATCCCGTTATCACACTTCCTCCTGTGAGATAACTTAACGTTGCTAGGTAACACCAAGCTGCTAATTGCAGGATTGTGTTTAATCCAGTTGTAAATATATTTACACGTGGTTAATTCTCCCAAAGACATCCCTGGTAGTAGAACTTTGGCGGCGTGAAGATGTAGAAGGGATTTGTATTTATTTCTCCTTTGTGATATCATGATTATGTGAGCATACGTAGACTATGTGTAAACGTTCAGATACCTTACATTTATTCATGTAATCTGTGTCTTTCTTGACTTTTTTTGCTATTTGTAATTTAACTATTTTTTTTTTTTACAACGTATCCTCATAAAAACAGTGCAAGTCATGATTCTTTGCTACCAGTGCAAATGCTTAGAACAATATAATGGTCCAGTGGTCCCAACGTGATTCCATTGTACAATAGTTTTATATAGGTAAAGCCCTGGTCACATAGGACCCCGGAAGCAACACGATTCACCCCGACTCTTTGTTAATTCACAGTTAACTGCCTCAGAACAACGAGTCGGGGTGAATCGTGTTGCTTCCGGGGTCTTATGTGACCGGGGCTTAAGCAATGAATTCAGACCTGCATTGCATTTGTACATCTATTAAATTGAATCAAAACAATTTGATTTTCTCTCATTTTATGAAAGATAATAAATGGAAGATATTTTAAATCTATACCCCCACTCTACATGCTCTATGGGATAGGCCTATGCCATTTATATACTACGAGAAGACGGGACAAAGGATTTGGACAAATTAAATTTCTTCATCTTCCACAATAGTATCGTGAATATAAAGGAAAGTAGCTTCCATTTTAATTCACTTCACATGTGCGACACTAATTCAACATTTATCCACAAAATAGGAGGGAAGTGAATTTCTTTCGTGTGAATCTATCCATTGTGATTGCTTAAATGGAAGTTGTTTACTTTGTCCAAATCGTTTGTCCCTTCAGCTCAGAGTGCGTGACGTCTCGCGAAACCCCTCGGTAAACGTAAATTAAGATGAACTCTTAATAATCAATAACAAGATATAATGCAATTTGATACAGGTAAATGTGGGTGTGTCAACTCGCTGAGATTCGAACCCCTGACCTTATTAACTCATTTGCGTCAGATATCAATATTTACTCGAAACAGATGCCAACTTTCACCCAATACGGTTCCAATAAAAGCTAAGTTCTTTGTCCAAGGGATTTGGTTCTTCATGCTCAATACATCCACTGACATCAATGACATATACTAAGATAAAAGGGCGCAACTTTGCACCTTCAAACAGGCGCGCACCCAGAATTTTCATACCCGAGGGGCTGAGCCCAAACATGGCGCCCCCGCCCCTCCCGCCTAAGCTAACAAGCAAAGAAAAAACGTCATCACCTCAAATTTGGCGCCCCCCTTATAAGCGCATTTGGTCCCCCCCCCCCCACGGTGCGCGCCTGTTCAATTCAAAGGTGTAAAGTAATGCAGCATTGTGAGCACCTTTTAAGATGGACCGAATGCATCAAACAAAGACTCCATTTTATGAGACAGTATCAGCTTGAGACTAATTGACAAAGAAAAAGATACAATTTCACATCCTGTTCAAGTTCCTCGTTGACATTTACATCAAAGGGTGCAATATTGCACCTTTTCGAGTTTTGCAGCAGATTGCACATTTTCGGAACAATTGCACCCTATTGTGCACATTATTTCTTAGTGCGCGCAAATACATTTATGTCCAACGTCAGCCCAAATGCAGCGTTCATGAAGTTTTGCACTCCTTGAGAGGCAGAAATTGGGCATTCGGATGGCATTCGACTGGCGGTCAACGTAAGCACGCACTGGAGTCAGCTAAGCGTCTGTCTTCTGTATTTCTGCTTCACGAAGCGTCTTTTCTTGAACACTATAGGCAGACATTATCTGTAACATGATAAACAAAAAATTGTGGTTGAGCCTCAATATTCAGATGAAATATCGCTGTAAATAAAGTCGAACGTTTCTCATCTAATAAAAAGTCTAAAAGTAGAATCGTGCAAAGGGGTTATCGAACCCTATCCCAAACGATGCACTCAATACGTGATACGCATGTTTCCAATTAGATTTAAAGAGCATATCTGAACAAAAACACTGTATATTCTGATATTTACGACTGATGATTTTAGACAATTTGAAATCATTACTCATAGACATCGCTTCATGCCCCATTCGGCAAAAACTGTTTCCAGTGAAGTAACATCAATGTTTTCGTTGTCATTATAATCTAGAGAGAGCGGGTGGACAATTTAAAAATGTAAATTCCGACAAACCATTTAACTGATTTTAACGGAATTTTATCATTTTTGTTTTCATATGGTTTTAGTTTTTGGCGAAACGATAGGAACGAAATTGTATTGAATTTATATATTATCCAATAAAACACTTACATGATATTGTATGACAAAGAAATATTTTAATTACTTATTTATTCAGTTTTGTTTGCTTTTTTTTTTTTTTTTTTTTTGCCGCAGTATAGCCTCACATAATGGATTCGTAATAACGCAACATATGAGTCTGTAAGAAATTAGGGGGCACCGGTCAAGTGTATTGAAAGAGGATTAAAAATAACTATACGAATATTTAAAAGTAAAATAAAATATGAATATTTAAAAATGAAATAAAATACGAATATTTAAAAATAAAGAAAGAAATTCGTTGCAATGAAAGAACTAATTATAACAATACATTTATGAAAAAAAAGTTAGGCGAAAATTTAGCCAACACTTGGCAACACAACCATCCACACAAATATTGGTCAAAATATGTCCAATTCATGGTGGAATTGCAAAATGTGAACATAAGTTTGACATGCTTTGACTAAAAGTTGTGTGGACAGTATGTTGCCCAATTTTAAGTTTTGAGAGTGTCATATACATGTATTATGAAGAATGTATGAGGAAATGGGCTGTCCAAATTTCCTTTCCATATTCCCGGCGTCACTGACTGTACTTTCGAACGACAATAAATGGCAAAGGGAGGAAAGAAAAATATCCCTTTCCTTAAATCCTCTCGAGAAAATAAAATTGAAATTGTATCAGCATGTTTGGAGTTGATACCCCCGCCCATGGGATGTTATTCCTCTAGCCGATCCATTCATTTTTCGTTCTCGTGGGAATTGACAAGAAGTCGTATGGTGGCGCATGAAAAGATTTTCACTTTTGAAAAACAACGTGTTTATAGTCTGGGTTTCTTAAAAAAATCTTTTACAGTATGTACGTACGTACCGAAAGTGGGGGGGGGGGGGGGCTTTTTAAGGCCGTCCAAAATTAAGCAAAAATGATGTCATTTTCTGTTTTCTGGAAGAGAACTGATGTATTGATTAACTAGAACGAACAAACGCAATTTCAATGCTTCTCTGTGTTTTCGTTCGTATTGAGCTAGAAGACCTAATCCTTGCATTTTTTTTTCGCAAAGGGACATCCTTGGTTGCATTCATCAGTTTGCTTGAGAAATGCAAAAAAAATAATAATAAAATAAAAATGAAATATGAGCACCTTATGCAGCATGCAGTTTTCAATTATTATCGGGAACTTTGTGACAAATAATGATAATAATGATATATATACTTGTGTATTTCCTTTACTCTTCTTTACATACATTATTCCTTCAGCAAGAAATTCATCCACATTGCGATGCACTCAACCCAGGTGAAGTGAATGGGTACCTGGTAGGAATTTATTCCTTGAAAAAGCTATTATGCGCCTAATAGCTGTACTGCTAAAGCCAGGGTAATAATGCTGCAATTGTAGAGCGCGTAATTCTCATGAAGAGTTGATAAGCGCTATATAAAAGCCGTTCATCATCATTATTTTGTTTAATTGTTCGTTTTGATCATGTGACCCAACTCAAGCTACGCATTCAGGGCACTCGCTTGCTTTGATTGTTCTACATTGTCATGTTACTTTATATTGTTCATATTTATGAAAAAGAGAGATAACTGTTCAATTCAGTTCAATTCAAGAATGATCTTATTCAGATCATCACACTTCTTTAAAATCTAAAGGCTCGAGGGAACACACTTTTTGATTTAATTTAGAGCAGCGTCCTCATTTTCCTTTCAAAATTATTTGATCAAAATTATAGGCTTCCTTTGGGTTGAGTATATATATAGTCCGAAAACGCATCACTAAATGCCAGTTTACACCTTTGCGTTTTAACCCTGCCTCGGCCCAGCGTTTTTTTTTTTTTAACAATTAAAAATGCTCCCTGGACGCACAAAGACGCATGTTCCATGTACACTCCTTGAGCGCAAACTGAAAGTCAGTCTGGCATCATTCTGATCATCTGATCAGCGTATACTGTGCTCTAAGGAGGCATTTTTAATTTAAAAAAAAAAATCGCTGGTCCGATCGACGCAGGTTAAAAATGCAAAGGTGTGAGTTGTCCTTTAGAGTTTAGGATTTTCTCCGTATTCCTAATAATTTGACTCAGGCTGAATTCATCATGAAGCGGGTGCTTTGACCGAGTTTGGATAATGTGTTTTCATTTAGGTGTTAGCAGTAGGGGAAAAATCCAAATTATATTGTCTTCCTCTTGTGAATCAAGAACTGAAAGTATAACAGGGGCGGATTCAGGAATTTTGGGGCCGAGGAGGTTCTATACCCAGGCAATAGAATGACGATAGAATGAACAAGCAAAAGCTAATCACCCCCCCCCCCCACCACGGACACCCACCCTAATCGTCCCAACTCATTCAAACATATTCTGTTATTCGCAGGGGAAACGATTGGCTATCACTAAGTCAGAGTTAGGGACGTTAAATTTTAGGTAAATGGGACACACAAATTGCTTCAGGGGCGCCAAATTAGAGCTGTTTCCCCCTTTATTGCTTATCAGATAATTGGGGGCGCCGATGGAACATTATTTACATTTTTTGCTTGTCAGCTCTTTGAGGGGAAGGGTAAAAATTTGCATGGGGAGAGGCTCAGCATTTCAAATTGCTCGAGCTCCCCCCCCCCCTTCCCCCACCCCCGGAGATTTCAAATCATGTATGCGCTTGCCGAGCATACGTCGTTGGCCATTGACAGCAATGTGTGACTGTGCATTTTTTTTTAATCGGAACAGGATTCATAAAGAAAAGGTTTGAACGTCTGCACCAGTAGATGGGATGTACCATAGCTTATAAAGAAAAAAAACAGCATGCAAAAATATAATTTCTCATTTACAGTATTCAATGCTTCCAGCACTACATTTCACGTGGAAAGCATTCGAAGCGTTCGTAATTTTAACGAAATTAATAATTGATTGCATAACTGAATTCTTTTTGGAGTAAGTTTGAGACCGGCCGAGAAGACTCATTTTGTCAGTTCAATGTATTTATTTATCATAACGATATTCTAGGAACAATGTTCTAAGTAGCTACCTTTAAACTTTTAAAAAGTACTTTAACCCGTAACAGCTAGATGCATGTTCATGATGTCTACAGACATCCCATTTGTAACAAAGATCTCGTTTAGCGATAGGAGCAATATTCAATTTGGCTCCAAATTAGTTGTGACAAATTACACTGCGGTTCGCCTGATTTTCCATCAAAACACGAGTCGGGCAGAGCAACAAACATCAACTTACTAACTTGCTACACGAGACATACCATGAACTTGAACTCGAAAGGAATTCGCTATAAAGAATGGGAGCTCTTAGTTCTGAAAGTCGAATTTGGAAGATGACTTTCTTGCCGCGCGTCTTGAGCGTAGAAACGTTGCGAATGGGGATTTCAAAAGCTCCGTCCGAATCAGGGGCAATTGCACGAAATGGTCTTAGGTAACCTGCACTTGCTAAGACGTCTTAACTTCTTGTGCCACCCTCTTTACATAGACATAAACGTCGAAAAGTCTTTGTTACGAGGGTGGTACAAGAAGTTAAGACGTCTTAGCAAGAAGATGGTGGCGAAGACCATTTCATGAAATTGGCCCCTGGTCCGCCAAATTTCAGAATACATTGGAATCTTCTAATAAGGAGATCTGTCCGATTAACGAGATTATGAAATCAAGAATAATTTATATGGCTCTAGATATTAACATTTTCTTGTTTTAGTGAGTTTTCCTGATGGTCACAAGGACCTTATTGCTCCATCGAAACTCTGTGATTAATGGTTAACAACTTGCACATTATGCAGTTATGTATAAATGGAAAACACACATTTGAATTTTAAAAAAGAAGGTGTAAAATGCACGTCTTTTAGCTAGACCTGTGCACAGTATCGGGTTATAAAGAGTAATAATGTTAGCTAGTTATGAAGAGTACAATTATAAATCACTTGGACAGTTAACCATAATCACATCCATTATAATTCTCTGTAACAACCAGTATACACGCAATTGCGTGTGATAAGTTGTCTGGAGCTGTGAAAAAATCCACAGAACCCGGACGGGATTCGAACCCGTGATCTCTTGGTTACCATAGATCAGTGTCATGAAATAAAATCGCATAACATAATTCATATACAAGCTTATTAAAAAAAAAAGTGAAGGACAATATTTTCGTGACGCAGTACTCATATGCAAATACAGTAGGCCTACTTATTTCAAGATTTCAAGACGGAGTGCCTGAGTGATCGATTTCTTATTATTAGAATTTGCTAGTTATGTTTATGGTATCATATAACCTGACCATTGCAAGGAAACATTTATTCTTGTTATATTTCTCTGTTTATGTGGCATAGACTTTACGATGTGGTAGTTTAGGTTCATAAAACCGTGGTCATCATTTTGATTCCCAAACGCCTTGAACGAATTAACCGTATCCTCCTCTTTATAATTCTTATGCGAAAGCAATCTTCGGTGACTCCATTTTAGGCGGAACCAGGCAGTGTTATCCAGGATGCAGGCCGGAAGGGGGTGGAGGGGGGATTTTTCCTCGTCGATGGCTTGAAAATGAGAAATTTCCCCCACTCCAAATATCAATGCACAATAATAACATAATATAGCGCTTAATTCAAAGTGTTTCTTAGCGTTCTGTGCGTTATTACCATGATAACCCGGCTATAGCAAGGCTACCATTTGGCGCTCACTGCATTCAAGGAATTTCTTCCTACCGGTACCCATTCACCTCACCTGGGTAGAGTGCACGGCATAATGTGGATAAATTTCTTGCTGCAGGATATCAACTTTATGCGTGGGGTTCGAACCTACGACCCTTGGGTTGAAAGGCTGGAATCAGAACGACTACACCACGACAAACAAACAAATAATTGTAAAGCATATCAANATCTTCTCTTTCTGACAGTCAACACGTCGTAAAAAAGGTAACCTTTTTATTGATGATGAATTAAGTAGCAGTTCACGAGAGTCACGTGTTTTATCTGAATGACACTGAGTTTCTGTAGATCAAAATAATGATTAGCTGTTTATGCATTCTATCCATGTAAAGTGTAACATTGACAAATATCTGATATAGGCCAACTTCACAATTCTTTGTAAGACATATCATTTTACACCAAATTCGTATTTGTTGTCATTCCTCTATTCTTTGTAAAGATATTCATCCATATGAGTCATCTCGTCTATGAGATATTTGGGTACCTGTAGCAAACTACCGTCTTGTGTTTAATTGAGTTTTGCGCGCCAAAAAAAAATTAAAGATGTTATTGGGTAAAAAATAAAATCTGCATGTTTGTTGTGTAAGAATATACACAAATGCTAAGTCAAAATTGAGCAATGTTGTATGAAGGTAATTAAAACATATTTTACCCGATATTGTGCACATCCATCAAATAGAATTGTATATATATTTATCAAACACTGTTTTAATAATAGAGCCTATCAATTTTTAACCTACAATCTCTTGGTATCAGATAATTGAGAAGAACTTTCATTTTTTTAACAAATAAATCCAGATTTGAAACAAATTCGTTAAATAATTTGATCGATCATTTTTGGAATAATTTTGAATTTTAATTACCAAACAGAGCGATCTTCAACATGCAAGCTCTTGGCATCAGTACGATCAAGTCACCAGATAACTGCGAGAAACTTCCAGGTCTGGTGAACAAACAGATACAGATCTGCAAGAGGAACCTTGAGGTGATGGATAGCGTGAGTCTTGGAGCGAATCTCGCCATCCAGGAATTTGGAAGATGACTTTCTTGCCTTGCGTCTTGAGCGTAGAAACGTTGCGGATATGAATTCCACAAGCTCTGTCCAAATCTGGCTAGCTAAATTTCAGAATACTTTAGAAATCGTCAAATTATAGAGGGATATTGTAATTATAACGAGATAATTATAATAAGAGGAATTTTCTATGTTTTTTTTTTTAATTTTTTTTATTACTCATTTAATTATCTATGAGTTTATTTCTGATTCGATGTTCTAGATTTTTTTGAGGGGAGGGGGTGGTATCAAGAACCTTGTCTCACGGGGTCCACATTGTACAGTATAAAATTGATGGTTAAAACTTACATTTATTTGGCGTAAATATTCACATTTGAATGCTACACACCGTAAAACCAGATTTCTCTGTCTTACTCATTAGGTAAAAAGGGAAAGTGCACTTTTAAATAGATTGGAAATGGTAAAATGCACGTCTGTTGGATAGCTAACTGCATTGTGCACAGTATCGGGTTGTAAAGACTTATATCATATTTGCTAGTTTTGACGAGTAGGTTAATCAGTTGGACAGTTAATCATAACTAAATCAAATATAAATCTTTCTAACAATATACATACAACTGGGTTATAAGTTGCCCGGAACTGTGAAGAATTTTTTTGTTGTGTTATCTTTTATGACGAAAATAAAACAAACAAACAAACAAACAAAATCTATAGCACCCGGACGGGATTTGAACCCGTGACATATCGGTTACCATAGACTAGTGTCATAAAATAAAATCGCATAACATAAAATTCATATACAAGCTTATTTAAAAAAAAAAAAAAGTAAAGGACATCATTTTCGTTATGCAGTACTCATATGCAAATACAGTAGGCCTACTTATTTCATAAAGACGGAGTGCCCGAGTGATCAATTTCTTATTATCAGAATTTGCTAGTTATGTTTATGGTATCATGTAACCTGACCAATTCAAGGAAACATTTATTCTTGTTTTATTTCTATGTCTATGTGGCATAGACTTTACGATATGGTAGTTTTGTGTCATAAGACCATGGTCATTATTATGATTCCCAAACGCCTTAACCGTATCCTCCATTTTATATTTCCTTTGCGAAAGCAATTTTCGGTGTCTTCATTTTTGTCGGATCCAGGCAGTATTTTCGATGGGGTGGGGGCCGAGGGGGGGGGGGGGATTTTTCCCGTCGATGGCTCGACAAGTAAGCCAAAAAATAGAATAAAAAATAGACATTTCAGGGGGGTGGAGAAAGTGAGAAATTTTCCCCCAAAACCAAATACACAACAATACACAGCATTATATAGCACTGTATAGGAAGTGGTTCTAAGCGTTCTGTTCATTATTACCCGGCTTTAGCAAGGCTATCATTCGGTGCTTACTGTATTCAAGGAATTTCTCCCTACCGGTACCCATTCACCTCACCTGGGTAGAGTGCACGGCATAATGTGGATAAATTCCCTGCTGAAGGAAATCAACTTTATGGGTGGGGTTCGAACCTACGACCCTTGGGTTGAAAGGCTGGAATCAGAACGACTACACCACGACAAACAAACAAATAATTGAAAAGCATATCAATCAAACAAACACAAAATAAAACAGCCTGTCCTCCCACTACGCCAATATAGCTCGAATATGGAATATCGACGGTACCGCGGCCCGATGTCCCCTAAACAATTGGGATGGGGTGGGGGG
>BQKZ01000646.1:76099-88087 GCA_036244855.1 Temnopleurus reevesii
CCCCCCCCCCTCCACCACCACAGCATGTCGGTTGCGTAGAAATTATGTCTAGAAGTGCTGGGAAAACTTTTGCCCATTTGTTTTAATAGTGCACCAGCGAAATCCCCTTACTTGTACCGTAACGCACGCTCTGTCATGTGTGAATATTTCCCCGTGTTGAGAGATGACACGGAATGAGGCATATCATGACAAAAAAGATGGCAGAAAATTGCCGTATAAAAGAATATCCAAGGGCGAAAATATTTCGGCACTTGGATCAAGCATTCTTAGCTTCAAAACCCAAGTCACACCTCGCTACTGACACTGTATTGCTGAACTAAATCACTCTGGTCAATATATTATTCATGTAATTTCGAATTGCCTGTTTCGTTTCTTGGTTCTTGATGGATGCCTGTACTATTCCAAAATTGAAAACATTTCGGCAATATCAAACGCAATATATATACATGTAATTAGCATTCCATGTTATGCAAAAATGGATGGATTCAACATCTTCAACAATAATTTTAACACTTAAACTGCTGGCCATTTTTTCTTCTATTTTCTTTTCTTTCTTTTTTTGCTTGTGAGGTCTTCGAGAGGGGGGGGGGGGGGGGGTCGTTAAATTTTTAATTAGTCAAGCCAAGCGTCTTGAACTGTTCGATGCAACCATGAATATGAAACACACAAAAAAATGAAGATGGGGGTATCAAACAAAAGGGCTGTCTGTAGAAAGCTTCGGACACTGCCCCATCCGCAGTTTAGCTAAAACTGTTGGCGATGTGATGTCATTGGTAGTTGTGTGACGAGGTATCAATATTCAACCTCGCCATTGCTTTCAACCATCCCGAGCAGTCAACGGTGTCGAGGCGATCTTATCTCAATCGGTACCTCTTGGTGGTCGAATCTTCTTTGGCCGAGCTATAGCTGGCCAGAGGGATTTGGCATTCACGCAACATTGATATTTCAAAAAACGAGATCCCCGCCCTCAGACCAGACTGCCTTTAACATACTTTCCAATTTAGCAGATTTGAGAATATTCATATAAAACCCATTTTACTCTATAGGCGACTGCCGAAATTTTTCGAAGTTTAAAAACAGGGACGGTCCCCTTTTTTTGTACTGAACGTTATTTATAAAGATCACCTGTCAAGTTTGAAAACTGAACAAATTAGACTCATCGATCCAACAATTAATTTTCAAAATCAATTTCGACCAACTCTAGGGACAAACCTAAATTGTTGCGCCCTTAAAATGATGAGCAAAAATGAAGCAACAATTGGCAACATATCAATACAACTATTGGTTACAATGGTTAAATGTGTAAACCATTAACTTATGGTTCAATATTCGCATTTCCACCAGAAGTTATGCATAT
This sequence comes from Temnopleurus reevesii, assembly GCA_036244855.1. Taxonomy (NCBI): domain Eukaryota; kingdom Metazoa; phylum Echinodermata; class Echinoidea; order Temnopleuroida; family Temnopleuridae; genus Temnopleurus; species Temnopleurus reevesii. Next base: position 77,457 of record BQKZ01000646.1, read on the forward strand.
TCAAACCATTAGTCGTGTAAAATGCCTCGTATGATGTACGACGTTTGCAATTCCACCATAAGTTGGACATATATTTCGACCAAAAGTTGTGTGGGCCGTAGCGTATATGTTGCCAAGTGTTAGGTAAACTTTTGTACATTTTTTAAGAATGCAGAAAATATCATACGTTTAATTGATAGTGATCCTATTTTTCTTCTCTCATGCACAGGTACCCGTGAGGCAGCCTTCGTGAACGCCATCTCGGCAGCAGGGGTCGCGCACGCGGTGACGAGGGGCTGTAGCAGTGGAGAGCTTGAGAAGGTATCGGTCTGTATTTCAAATCAAACATTTACACATTTTGAAATTAAGGTGTGATTTTGCACCCTTGGGGTGCAGAAGCTGGTAGAACAGCACTCTTTAGGATGAAGATTTGCACCAGTAACACGAAATAATCTATTTCCGTAGCTAATTCAATGATCCTTTGTAATGCTATTCAAATCGGAACCGGCTTGTAATTGTTATGTCCGCACAGTTCAATACACGGCATACGCATCTATTGTTACATAACCTGATGGCCCACTTTATATTTTACGGAAAATCTAAAATAGGGTGCATATTTCTGCCGTAAGAGTTCATGTCTCCATCCTAAAGGGCGTTGCAATTTATACGAGCGGCTGCACCCCCTAAATCAAGGCCGACTCACATCTTTGCATTTTTAGCATGTGTCGGCCAAGCGTTTTTGGACATTAAAACGCTCCCTGGACGCCCAGCATACGCGGATCAGACGGTGGAATGACGTTCGGATAGCGCTCGAAGAGCGTATACGCCGTGCGTCAAGGGAGCGATTTTATTTTTCAAATGCGCCGGGACGACGCGTCACGCAGGCTAAAACGCAAAGGCGTGAGTCGGCATTTAGAGTGCAAAACTGCGCCTTAATTTTGTTAGTGTGCACCCCTAAGGTTGCAAAAACTGCACCCTGATTTCTGAGTGTGTATGCTTCCCGCTAAAGGCTCACTCACATCTTTGACTTTTTAGCCAATGTCTGCCTAGGGATCATGAAATTTGAAGGACGATCTATGAACGCGTTCGTACGTTGAACGCTAGCCGAACGCCTTGAACGTCGGTCGAACGTCTTCCGTCCGTATTTTCTATGTAGGTTTGTTGTTATCGCAACTTTGGTGATGTTTGTCCATTGATGCATTGCAAATTTATGATCAAGTGCATGAATTCTCTCACCTAGTTCAACTTTGAAATTCGTCAGTCATACCTAAGGGCCGACTCACGCCTTTGCGTTTTAGCCTACGTCGTCCAAGCATTTTGAAAAATTAAAAACGCTCCCCGAGCGCACAATGTACGCTGATTGTGCTCAAGATGTGTACGCCAAATGGCAGTTGATCATACGACCTACGTCTTTGTGCGTACGCGTCCGAGGAGGAAACGGGTGGTATTTCTAATTTTCAAAAACGCTGGGCCAACGCGACACAGGATAAAAACGCAAAGATTCGGATCTTATAGTCGTAATTCTGATCTTTAAATGAATTTAACGTGACATTATTTTGTTTTGATTTTTCCAGTGCGGCTGTGATCGGACGGTTGGCGGTAACAGTGCAGACGGCTTCGTGTGGGCTGGCTGTTCAGATAATGTCGCGTACGGTGTCCAGTTCTCGCAAACGTTCGTCGATGCCATGGAAAGAAAAACCCGCGCCAGCCTGGAACGAAGGCTAATGAACTTACACAACAACGAAGCAGGAAGAAGGGTAAGAAAAGATATTTGATATTATTTTGATAATATTTGAAATATTTAATGCAATAAAATGGTAGATTTAGGGTGAGTCTACGAATATCCGGTGTAAACATGAATGAAACTAATTCATGACCTCAATACACATATACACAAATAAAAAGTTTTCACGGGATGCGGTTGGCCATTTCTAACATGTGCGGATGTCAAACGCTGGCCGAACGAATTAAACGTTAGCTAATTGTATTCCCTGCAAAGTTCAATAATTGTGACTGTTCAAGTACTTCACGTGCATTTGAGCTGAGTGTGAGATTGTTTGCTATTGGCTTTACTCCTATGCCTTACCCCTCGTGAGACCAACATCTTGTTTTGAGGGCATCCTGCTAAAATATTGATCAATAAATAGATAATAACTATTTATCTTATTGACAGGCCATAATTCACGTTATTGCCCTCCGCGCTTTATTGCTCACCCCCCCCCCCCCAAAAAAAAAAAAATGTTTCCATCCAAGTCTATTAAGTTCACTTGAAAGTCGGGCAAAGTAAAAATCGTTGTGAATGCATAATTTTCAGAACTGAGCGCGAGTCAGATTATAGCGGTGAATATGTCTATATCGTTAAATATGTCCTTCCCTCAGCCTTCTCCCACAAATCATCATCAGCATGAATGTTCACCGTTTTTTTTACCCCTTTTTTTATTTCATGATTTCGTCCCCCGAAACATTGCTGTCACTTGACCTTTTTTGGACCTGTCTATGTCGCGAACATCATGACCTTTTATTTGAGTCATTCTCCCCTCTCATAAGTTTCTTATTTTATATTCCTCCTCCTCATTCTTTATTCTCCTATTTGTTTTTTATTCTATTATTCTTTTTTTTCTCCAAAACATTAATTTCCATTCTTCTACTTTAATTTAGAAACTATCACCAGATCACAGCGTTGTTATTTTCCATTTTCCCCAGCGTATTCCACCCATGACATATCAGGCTCATCCCCGAGGTCGCTGAAACGACACCGTCTATTTAGAATAAATCAAACTTTCTGATTTACGGATCGGAAATAGCGCGTGCATAAATAACCACTGATTGCACCCTCTGACAATCCGCCCACCAATTTACACCAAGATTGATCCGCATTTTCCGATGGAATATTGATCGGTTTTCGGCGTTTATTTTGAAATGTTTGGTAAATACGGCACTTTTTAGGTCTAACTTAATCATTGCCTTCCACAGAGACAGAAAGTCGTTTGGGCTTTGATCAATCTGTAACATTTGAACTCTGAATGCGCATAGAATGCATGGTGGTATAATTCGTAATAAAAGTCACCAATGACGATGATAGAGGAACGGACTAGGCGCATTCTAGTGCTTGAAAATTGTTCGCTCCAGCATGTCCTAGTCCCCCAACTTTATATATCGATTGAAATTTAAAAAAAAAAATTAAATGAATGAAACCTTGAGTGTCGATTTTTCGCTTTAATAGAAGTTGGAAACGCGCAAAGTGTACTTGTCGCAATTAGCCGACTGACACATTTTCATTTTCAGCCTGCGTCGGCCCAATGATTTTGAAAATTAAAAACACTCCCCGAGCGCACAATATAAGCGATTAAGACGGTGGACTGACGTTCGTCTTGCGCTCAAGGAACGTACGTTGCACGCCAGTTCACCGCATGACCTGCGTATGAATAGAAATAAAAATTTGATACTGACCCCAGAAAATTTCAGCGCCCCTTTTGAGTTTCAACTTTGCGCCCCTAAAGTCACCACCATCCCAATTTGTGCACACGCATACATACTTTATATTTTGCTCAAACGACCCTCTGTGATAGACTGAGCAAGTTTTAGAATAGGCGACATTTTCACTTCGTCTGCAACCCCCTTTTAGCGTCATGCTTAGGTCACTGAAAAATAAACGATTCGTTCACGGATAGCGAGGCGTTATTCGGGCAATGTATGAGGCTGGCACGCAAACGAAGTGAGATAATGAATGAGGATAACTACTTTTCGACTTCTGACAGTTTTTGCTCTTACAAGACGTTAAATTGCTTGTAGAGTTATTATTGACAGTTCGATGTGGATCTAAATTTCACCCCTCGCCTGTGTTTGCCAAAATACTGCATCTTTTGGTTTCATTCAAATTTGAATCTCCTCTAGATGTTCATTACTATAATATCCACCGTTATCATCGTTACCAACATCATAACCATCATCAACATCATCATCATCATCATCATCATCATCATCATCATCATCATCACCCTCATCCTCATTATCATCACCACTAACACCACTACCACCAACTTCGCCGAACATCACCACCATCACTATAATTACAACCGCTGCTGCCACCACCACCAACAGCACCGCCATAATCACCCTTTTATCATTATCATCATCTCATCATCATCACTAACACCACTTCTACCAACTTCGACGCCACCACCACCGCCATCGCCTCTAACACCAACACGAACATCAACACACCCATCATGATCGTCTTCATCGTCACCCACATGTATAATCATCATCAACAATGTCGTTATCATCGTCGTCGTTGTCACCACCACCATAAATACCAAGACCATCAACAGCACCGTCGCGACTACCACCACTACAACATCCATCCTACTAAACACCACTACCATCATCATCATCATCATCATCATAATCATCATCATCATCATCATCATCATCATCATCATCATCATCATCATCCTTTTGAGCTTCATCCTTTTCCATCGCCAATGACGAATGGCAGTGAGAATATCCTCAGCATCATTGACAATCCATTATCACCCAACCTTTTCTTTCGTATGAGCTATACCGTATTTCGATAACATAAATAATTTGAATAAATTGTTCTGACGACAGACATCTGCAATGATCTCGAGAGAAGAAGCGTTTCGTATTTTGATCCCGAAGTGTAACGGGCCCGTCACATAGGCTATGCATTTAGAGCCAATATTCTATGAAATTTAGAATACGCTCTCCGAGTAAGAAATCCACAGGGGTGACGTTTAGCTGACGTTAACATTGTATTCATCTAACATAACATCTTGTCCGTGTTTTCACGAAGTGACGGGAGCCAGATGTTATGGTTACACAATATGAGTTATAAATCCACCGATTGAAACGTGTTATTCTATAAAATAACCACGTTCAATAGGATGACCGTTGAAATGGTGCTATGTCGGGATTTATTTGTCTTTATGCAACAATCCCTTTTGGCTCCCGTCACTTCATGAAAATACGGACGATGTGTATTCGTCTAGGGTCTAACGCATGTTGCGTCAGTAAAACGCATTTCTTTTGTAATTCTGCTCACAGAGCACGCATTGCTTTAATAGTATTTCTTAGAGAGTATATGTACCATTTATGACTTGTTGGTGAGATAAAAAAATGTTTGGGATACCCAAAACCAAAAGACCCTCTTAACCGACCTACACTTTTTTTTAATTTACATTTTTTTCGTTTTTCACTAAAATATCACAGTAAACTTACAGCAATAAAACCTGAAAGGTCATTTCAGACATTATAGTGCCTTTTACTCCATTATAAGTCTTCTTCTGTACATCAAATATGTTCCGAAAAAAGCATGAAAAAAATTCTTATACCGACCGACGCAATTTCTCGGAAAATTTATTCATGGGCAACCAATTGTTATTGGGCCCTATGCATGGAAATATGTAACTAAGCATCTATGAGAAAAGAAGTTCACTTTGTCCCATGACGGATGGGTTCGGAACCGATCGAGAGACATGGATTTACATCATGATGAAGTGGTCTTACCCAACTTCCAAGGCGGTCTCCTCTAGATGTCATAAAGAGGTCTCCCAAAGGACGAAAACATAGATCATGATAAGACTCAATGAAGATACAAATATGCCCTGAAGAAATGGATGAGAAATAAAATAAAGTACGTTCGTTCTCATATTTTTTTACATTTTTGGGGAAGATTTCTCATCATAATCAGTTTGGCCCTTTCGAAGGGTCCGGCTGTGAATTCTTTTGAAATTGTCTTGACCAACTTTCAAGGCGGTTTCCACCAGAAGCCATAAAGATGCCTCCCAAAAGGACTAAAACATAGATCATGAACAGACTCGATGAAGATACAAAATCACAAATATGCCCCGAAATAGAAGACAAAATAGTATGAAGGCTCTCGTATTTGAGCATTCATAAGGAAGATTTCTCATCAAAGCTGCAGTATGGTCCTTTTGAAGCGTTCGGGTGTGAATTCTTTTGAAGGACCAAAAACATAGATCATGATAAGACTCAATGAAGATACAAATATGCCCTGAAGAAATAAATGAAAAATAGAATAAAGTGCGTTCGTTCTCATATTTTAAACATTTTTGGGGAAGATTTCTCATCATAATTGGTTTGGCCCTTTTGAAGGGTCCGGGTGTGAATTCTTTTGAAATGGTCTTGCCCAACTTCCAAGGCGGATTACAATGGAAATCATGAAGATGTTTCTCAAAGTACCAAAACATAGATCATGAGAAGACTCAATCACAAATATGCCCCAAAGAAAATAGATGCAAAATAAAATAAATGTTGGCTCTCATATTTTGAGCATTATCATAATCAGTTTGGCCCTTTCCAAAAGTCCGGGAATCGGTCATTCGACCATTTTGGTTCGACAAGGTGTGAGGCACTGTATTTTTGTTATTTTATGCCGTTTTATTTTCTTTCAAGGAAGTTAACTTAAGGAAAGCATAAACAATCTGATCATACCCCGCCCTCTCCACAATCGTTTGTCTGAAAACCTAAATGTCATTGAAGAAAAAAACATCTTCTGCAATTTGCGAAGATCCTCCATCTGCAGATAATAAATGATGCAACTAATAGCTGTGGGAAGATTTGAAACTATTTCAAAACTGAATTGTATCAAAGTCAATATTCTTAGAGCAAACGGGGATGATGATCGAGCCATTAAAGGGTGGAGATGATGAATGGGTGATATTAGGAGGAGCGTCGCGTGCACTGAGATAACAAACACTGCGCAATTGTAACGTCTACCAACACAATACCACCATCACTCATTGGTCTGCAAGTACAGACCTAAGGCTTTCAATGTGAGCATGATACAGAGCATGCAATCTTTCACTCCATGCCATATTGCATTGCTTTAGCCCAGAGGATGAAGGAAAGAAAAATGCTGTGTGTGATGTACTCACACAATGCATACCCTTTATCACGCTCTGCACATGTACACACCGAAAGCCAAAGGTCTGTGCTTGCAGAATAATCAGTTATTGCTGTTGCAAAATGATGTAGCCCGTATCAAACTCGGCGTCATTTCATTAATGATGTCGTCCTACACAAAACGGACCCTAAATACATTGAAACTTGAAACAAGACCTGTTGCCAACTGTTGGGAAAAGGAACAATCACAAATTGGTGTATGTAGTCAACGTGTGCAAAGCCTATTTTGATTAGGTTAACAATTGCCTTGCCAAAAGAATGCGCAGGGAGCAGGTTTGACTGATGCTCAATTCAACCAGATTGCTGTCAAACTGTACGCGTATGTTAGAGTTGAGATAGTATAAACACAGTACAATAGTAACGTCTACCAACACAATACCGCCATCACTCATTTGTGTTTCGAAATGGTGTAGCCCGTATCAAACTCGGCGTCATTTCAGTGCTGTCATATAAGGGGGCCCTAAATACATTGGAACTTGGAACAAGTTCTGTCGCCAACGATTTGGAACGGGCGCAATCACAAATCCGTGTATATAGTGAACGTGTGCAAAGCCTATTTTGATTAGGTTAACAATTGCCTTGCCAAAAGAATGCGCAGGGGACAGGTTTGACTGATGCTCAATTCAACCAGATTGCTGTCAAACTGTACGCGTATGTTAGAGTTGAGATAGTATAAACACAGTACAATTGTAACGTCTACCAACACAATACCGCTATCACTCATTTGTGTTTCGAAATGATATAGCCCGTATCAAACTCGGCGTCATTTCGGTGCTGTCATATAAGAGAGCCCTAAATACATTGGAACTTGGAACAAGTCCTGTTGCCAACGATTAGGAACGGGTGCAATCACAAATCCGTGTATATAGTCAATGTGTGCAAAGCGTATTTTGATTAGGTTTACAATTGCCTTGCCAAAAGAATGCGCAGGGAGCAGGTTTGACTGATGCTCAATTCAATCAGATTGCTGTCAACGCGCACGTTAGATTTGAAATAACACTGTGCGATTGTAACGTTTTCCATCACGATGAAACTATCACTCATTAATTGCTATTGCGAAATGATGTAGCCCGGATAAAACCCGGCGTCATTCATTTTGTGCCATCTTACGCAAAACCTGTCGTAAGTAAATTGGTGTAGATAGTCAAAATGTGCACAGCGTAAACTTGATAAGGTTTACAATTGCCTTGCTAAAATGCGCAGGGAACGTGCTTGGCTAATGCTCAATTCGTTCACATTGTTCTCTCGAGGTACACGCATGTTAGCGTTGAGATAACAAATACTGTGCAATTGTAACGTCTATCAACACAATGCCACCATCACCATGATCACGCAATGCTGTTGCTAAATGATGAAGCCCAGATCAAACTCGGCGTCATTTTATTTCGGGACTTGTGCCGCCTTATACGAAATTTTGGTACGATCGATTCGTGGGGTAATAGGTGTAGAACACCCAATGTAAGCNGGGGGGGGGGCTCGATATGCAGCAAATAGACACCACGCCTGATACGGGCTCCGATATAGCACGTACACCACAGAACCCAACATCACAACAGCACCACGCTCATCACAACCTGTCGCAGGCCAAGTACATTCCTATAAAGGTTAAATATCATAACCCAAATACATTAAGTTCACTCAATAAAGACTCAACCAAAATGAGATTCGAGATTTGCTTCAATTTCCGAATCATTTCCGGATGGTTCTTAGAGAGATTCTGATTTCATTTTTATCTCAAATTTGTCTCATCTATCACCGGTAGGGCATAACAAAAATAATTGTTTGAATGCCCTCCACCGACTGATCCTCTAAAATGGCCCGACCTTATTATTATTATTTTTTTTTTGCTTTTCACTATAAATATAAAATCGCAAACGTTTTCATTTTCTCTTTGGGTTTATATTACCTTGTAAGTCTTTTCCTCATATATTTTGTAAATCATGTTCGAAAAATTGAAAAAAAAAATGATTAAAAAACTTCTTCTGACTAATCGGCTCTCCTTAAAAAAAAATATATGGCATTTGAGGGCATCTAAACAATTTTATCTTGGCCTGAAAACTCTCAAATGGTTCTATTCCGTCATTTACGGTGAAGGATCATTTCTCCATTTATGCGGTGAAACAGTTTTGTTTTGAAAGAGATATTTGTGGGATATGCTAGTAATTGATTGAACATTTCAATGTACGTGTCTTACTTATAATCACATTTCCTGTAAATCTCATGACCATTTTCAGGTATATTGTTGTTGTTGTTGTTGTTGTTGATGTTGTTATTGTCTTCTTTCACCATCGTAATGTTCTTCATATTAAAATTTTGTACTTTGTATGATTATAATTATCATGAATCATTTTATGTTCATTATGTTCTTTCCATTCTTCTTCTCATTCGTTTTCCTCATCTGTTGTTTTTCCGACTTAATATGTATTTTTTTTTATTCTTCTTTTCCTTCTTAACAAGTATTATTCCTCCTCCTCCGCCTCCTTTTTCTTTTCCCCTTCTTCGGAGAACATTGAGAACGAATCCCTTTGCTACGGCCCAATTTCTCCCCATCATTCATCACATTTTCTCTTCCTCCTCTTTTTCTTTTTCTTCCTCCTCCTCTTTTTATTACTCCGGGTTCTTCTTCTTATTTCACCATTTTGGGTCTAATTCTTCCTCCTCTCCTAATTTTGTTCTTTTTCTGCCGATTCCTTATTTCTTTATCTTCACGGTCTTAATTTTATGTTTGTCTATGAGCCTTGGACAGTTTTTTTTTATTGGTTTTTCTTTGCAATATGGTTCAAATTTAATCAATACATCAGCGAAATGATATAGCATATATTAATTTTAGGTAAATAGAAGCGATAGTCGTGATATCTCTTTTACCATTTTGACGGATACTCAATCAAACCTTACCGAGAAGAATTGCAATTTGAACTTCTAAATCTTAGTAAAATTGGAGAATGAATCCCTCTCCGATATCCCAAATTCCCTCACATCTCTCATCAGATTCTCCTCTTTCTTCTCTACCTCATTCGTTATCATCTGATTATTGTCTGTTCTTCTTCTTTTCTTCCCATTTTCCCTTTTTCCCTATTTCTACATATGCGCCGCGTTGTTCATTTTCTACAATTGTTTATCTTTATTTAAATCAATCTTTAACCTGTTTTTTGTTTATATTTGCTTTTCTGTGACCACCGGGCTTTCTTATATTTGTTAGCATTGTTAATTCACATATTTACTTACAATGTTAATCAATACTTCACTGCCAAATAATAACATGACGTATATTCATTTCTTGCAAAAAGAAGCGAGGGCACATTTTGACGGTTCTTCAATCAAACCTCACCGAGAAGAATTGCAATTTGAACTTCTAAATCTTTGTAAAATTGGAGAATGAATCCCTCTCCGATGTCCCAAATTCCCTCCCATCTCTCATCGGGTCTGGTATACGTTACGGGTCCGCGGTTCAATACCCTAACACGCTAACACAACCCGTATGTGCCAGGGAGATAGAGAACATATCATTTCTGACGTCGATGAAAAATGACTGAATTTCAAACTAGATATATTTCATATTTCTGATATCCCCCCTTCCCTTGTATTACCTCCACCGTACGCTAACACAACCCGTATGTGCCGGGGAGCGAGAAAACATATCATTTCTGACGTCGATGAAAATGGCTGAATATCCAGCTAGATACAATTTTCCGACCACCACAACC
>BQKZ01000646.1:93397-114847 GCA_036244855.1 Temnopleurus reevesii
ATCATCATCATCATCATCATCATCATCATCATCATCATCATCATCATTCTTTTGAGCTTCATCCTTTTCCATCGCCAATGACGAATGGCAGTGAGAATATCCTCAGCATCATTGACAATCCATTATCACCCAACCTTTTCTTTCGTATGAGCTATACCGTATTTCGATAACATAAATAATTTGAATAAATTGTTCTGACGACAGACATCTGCAATGATCTCGAGAGAAGAAGCGTTTCGTATTTTGATCCCGAAGTGTAACGGGCCCGTCACATAGGCTATGCATTTAGAGCCAATATTCTATGAAATTTAGAATACGCTCTCCGAGTAAGAAATCCACAGGGGTGACGTTTAGCTGACGTTAACATTGTATTCATCTAACATAACATCTTGTCCGTGTTTTCACGAAGTGACGGGAGCCAGATGTTATGGTTACACAATATGAGTTATAAATCCACCGATTGAAACGTGTTATTCTATAAAATAACCACGTTCAATAGGATGACCGTTGAAATGGTGCTATGTCGGGATTTATTTGTCTTTATGCAACAATCCCTTTTGGCTCCCGTCACTTCATGAAAATACGGACGATGTGTATTCGTCTAGGGTCTAACGCATGTTGCGTCAGTAAAACGCATTTCTTTTGTAATTCTGCTCACAGAGCACGCATTGCTTTAATAGTATTTCTTAGAGAGTATATGTACCATTTATGACTTGTTGGTGAGATAAAAAAATGTTTGGGATACCCAAAACCAAAAGACCCTCTTAACCGACCTACACTTTTTTTTAATTTACATTTTTTTCGTTTTTCACTAAAATATCACAGTAAACTTACAGCAATAAAACCTGAAAGGTCATTTCAGACATTATAGTGCCTTTTACTCCATTATAAGTCTTCTTCTGTACATCAAATATGTTCCGAAAAAAGCATGAAAAAATTCTTATACCGACCGACGCAATTTCTCGGAAAATTTATTCATGGGCAACCAATTGTTATTGGGCCCTATGCATGGAAATATGTAACTAAGCATCTATGAGAAAAGAAGTTCACTTTGTCCCATGACGGATGGGTTCGGAACCGATCGAGAGACATGGATTTACATCATGATGAAGTGGTCTTACCCAACTTCCAAGGCGGTCTCCTCTAGATGTCATAAAGAGGTCTCCCAAAGGACGAAAACATAGATCATGATAAGACTCAATGAAGATACAAATATGCCCTGAAGAAATGGATGAGAAATAAAATAAAGTACGTTCGTTCTCATATTTTTTTACATTTTTGGGGAAGATTTCTCATCATAATCAGTTTGGCCCTTTCGAAGGGTCCGGCTGTGAATTCTTTTGAAATTGTCTTGACCAACTTTCAAGGCGGTTTCCACCAGAAGCCATAAAGATGCCTCCCAAAAGGACTAAAACATAGATCATGAACAGACTCGATGAAGATACAAAATCACAAATATGCCCCGAAATAGAAGACAAAATAGTATGAAGGCTCTCGTATTTGAGCATTCATAAGGAAGATTTCTCATCAAAGCTGCAGTATGGTCCTTTTGAAGCGTTCGGGTGTGAATTCTTTTGAAGGACCAAAAACATAGATCATGATAAGACTCAATGAAGATACAAATATGCCCTGAAGAAATAAATGAAAAATAGAATAAAGTGCGTTCGTTCTCATATTTTAAACATTTTTGGGGAAGATTTCTCATCATAATTGGTTTGGCCCTTTTGAAGGGTCCGGGTGTGAATTCTTTTGAAATGGTCTTGCCCAACTTCCAAGGCGGCTTACAATGGAAATCATGAAGATGTTTCTCAAAGTACCAAAACATAGATCATGAGAAGACTCAATCACAAATATGCCCCAAAGAAAATAGATGCAAAATAAAATAAATGTTGGCTCTCATATTTTGAGCATTATCATAATCAGTTTGGCCCTTTCCAAATGTCCGGGAATCGGTCATTCGACCATTTTGGTTCGACAAGGTGTGAGGCACTGTATTTTTGTTATTTTATGCCGTTTTATTTTCTTTCAAGGAAGTTAACTTAAGGAAAGCATAAACAATCTGATCATACCCCGCCCTCTCTACAATCGTTTGTCTGAAAACCTAAATGTCATTGAACAAAAAAAAAACATCTTCTGCAATTTGCGAAGATCCTCCATCTGCAGATAATAAATGATGCAACTAATAGCTGTGGGAAGATTTGAAACTATTTCAAAGCTGAATAGTATCAAAGTCAATATTCTTAGAGCAAACGGGGATGATGATCGAGCCATTAAAGGGTGGAGATGATGAATGGGTGATCTTAGGAGGAGCGTCGCGTGCACTGAGATAACAAACACTGTGCAATTGTAACGTCTACCAACACAATACCACCATCACTCATTGGTCTGCAAGTACAGACCTAAGGCTTTCAGTGTGAGCATGATACAGAGTATGTGATCTTTCACAACATGGCACACTACATTGCTTTCGTCAGAGGCTGTAGGAAAGAACAATGCTGGGTGTGATGTTTGTCATACAATGCATACCCTGTATCACGCTCTGCGCTTGCACACAAAGAAAGCCTATGGTCTGTGCGTGCAGACTAATCACTCATCTCTGTTACGAAATAATGAAGCCCGGATCAAACCCGGCGTCATTTCATCTTGTACCGTCCTACGCAAAAGGGGTCGGAAGAACATTGGAACATGAAACAAGACATGTTGCCAACGATTTGGAACGGGTGCAATCACAAATCCGTGGATATAGTCAACGTGTGCAAAGCGTATTTTGATTACGTTTACAATTGCTATGCCAAAAGAATGCGCAGGGAACAGGTTTAACTGATGCTCAATTCAATCAGATTGCTGTCAAACTGTACGCGCATGTTAGAGCGGAGATATTATAAACACAGTACAATTGTAACGTCTACCAACACAATACCACCATCACTCATTTGTGTTTCGAAATGATATAGCCCGTATCAAACTCGGCGTCATTTCGGTGCTGTCATATAAGAGAGCCCTAAATACATTGGAACTTGGAACAAGTCCTGTTGCCAACGATTAGGAACGGGTGCAATCACAAATCCGTGTATATAGTCAATGTGTGCAAAGCGTATTTTGATTAGGTTTACAATTGCCTTGCCAAAAGAATGCGCAGGGAGCAGGTTTGACTGATGCTCAATTCAATCAGATTGCTGTCAACGCGCACGTTAGATTTGAAATAACACTGTGCGATTGTAACGTTTTCCATCACGATGAAGCTATCACTCATTAATTGCTATTGCGAAATGATGTAGCCCGGATAAAACCCGGCGTCATTCATTTTGTGCCATCTTACGCAAAACCTGTCGTAAGTATATTGGTGTAGATAGTCAAAATGTGCACAGCGTAAACTTGATAAGGTTTACAATTGCCTTGCTAAAATGCGCAGGGAACGTGCTTGGCTAATGCTCAATTCGTTCACATTGTTCTCTCGAGGTACACGCATGTTAGCGTTGAGATAACAAATACTGTGCAATTGTAACGTCTATCAACACAATGCCACCATCACCATGATCACGCAGTGCTGTTGCTAAATGATGAAGCCCAGATCAAACTCGGCGTCATTTTATTTCGGGACTTGTGCCGCCTTATACGAAATTTTGGTACGATCGATTCGTGGGGTAATAGGTGTAGAACACCCAATGTAAGCTCCGTTTTGTCGCTCCTGTGTGAACGGGCCTTCATAATCGATCGGACAAAGCGCGTTCGGCTTTTTCGACTGATCCTTTATTTTGCCGGCGAAAAGGAAGGAAATGATCAAGGTAATACAAACTTTTAGAAAATGTATCAAAGCCAATTGCACCCCACGGAGCGATGAAATATTTCACAATCATATTTTTATCCGCGATCTATTTCCTCTCCAGTTATTCATCATACTCTCCTAAGCTTCCAATTTCTATTTCTAACACAATATGTGTCAGCGGTCCGAGCAAGCAGTGATTAATATCTCATCGGGAATATCCAACTAAAGCATGGATTAGTGCGGTATTCCAAACATCCAAAATCGTAAGCCTGGCCAATTATCCAATCATAGCCGCAACAGTCGTCGTGTCGAAATCGGAAGGCATATTTTCACGAAGGTTTTCAAGCGCGCAATGATCATTCATAATTCCAAATGTCATTTTCGTCACCCTTTGGCCTTGTTGGCTTGTTGGCTTTTTCAAGCACATATTAAGAAACTAGGGTGTAGTTTTTGCACCCTAAGGGGTACAGCCACTGGTCTAATAGCAGCACCCTTTCAGATGGAGACATGCACTTTTAGGAAGGAGATATTCATTCTTTTAGTGGAGATATAAACCCTCAGGGTGGAAATCTCAATCGTCGAAGGCCACCCCATAAAGGGTTCATATCGCCACTTTAAATGTGCACATAATGTATTAGCGGCTGCACCCATAAGGATGCAAAATTTGATCTTGATTGTACCAGCACATAGTCTTTACCTCTGGCCGGTGTATTATCTAAGTTAGATGTTAACATGTTAGTTGAATCTGTCATGTATTGAGTTTCAAGTGATTTAATATTTTTAGCCAAAGAGGATTTGAGGGGAAAACAACTAAAATCATTCAATAGACAATATAGTATTTTCAAACTTACTTGTCAAAAGTTCGGGTTCTTAAATAATTTATGCCTTTTTCAGGATGGCTTCCGGCGATACAAGACATTTTTTTCTACAAAACGTTGAATTATGACGTTTTTGCACGATGTGACTGCGTGGATTGTTTCCATTTTTCATGGAACATTTCTCAATTTCGTTGAAGATTGATCATGGACGTACGAATATTGTAGGCCTATATCCTTGGTTATATTAAGGAATCCACACTGCATGAGGGATTCAGGGGCCAGTTGCATAATACGTTTTGCCATAGAAAACTCTGCTGACAAACAAAATACGCACAAATTCTGGCAAATAGTAATTTTGCAATAAACTTTTATACGGGGAAATTTTCCAGCAGAAATTTTGTTTGTTTTTTAGGGGTGGAAGATATCCCGAATAATATGAAAAGGAAAAAAAATCATAAAACCTGTCGTTCATCCTCAGAAAACTCAGAAAATGGATTAAAGAGACTGCATCCCTTCTATAGCGCCGCAATTCAACGATGAGGGCTGGAGGGGGATCAAGACTATTTCAAGCCCCCCCCCCCTAAAAATTGTTCGCCCTACTCTAGTTCTGCTTACATTTCTCAGACAATTTGTTTTCAAGCGTCTGTTGACTCTGTTCTTCCATTAATGTATCACCTTGGACAGTGGTGACAGTATTATTGCCTCCAAAATGTTAAAAACCGCATAAACAGTTGTAAGAATTTCAAACGCAAAATTTTCCTTGAACTGTCATCGGTGCATTAAGAAAACCAGACCAGCAATGCCCATTAATTTTTACGATTAATTTAGTCATTTAGCAAGAAAAATTGTTTAGTTAATGTTCAAGAAGACTGTTACAGTTATACGAAGGCTGCTTCTCCGAACACTCATTGTTTTAAAAGAAATTTCGATATTCCCAAAATATCTGTGCTTCAACGTGTTTTAATAATCGCATATTGAAAACGAGTAGAAAAGGAGCGTTTAATATACCGACGATTTGTTGGCTCGGTAGAACAATGTTTTTATGCTAAACTAATTCATTTTCAGATCAATAAATTACACTCGGAACAATTTTATAACCATTATCAGAGTAGGCCTATTCAGAACCTTTATTTTTGTCGAGGAAATAAACATTACATTTTCGTGCAGTGGAATAACCAAAGTCCTTTACGGTAACGGAGATCGGGATGAGATGTTCTGTGAATGATATTCACGGACGATGTACTGTTATGTCATCACTTGTGGTTTGTCAATATTTTGTGTCCATGATAAGCCCAAAAAGCTCCCTTTTCGAAATTATGCAAACGTAAAAATTTGATTTTCTTCCTTTTTAGACTATTGAAGATAACATGCGAGTAGAATGCAAGGCTTTGGCATCTCTTGAGCCTGCGGGATCAAGACGTATTAGACATGTTAGAAATTGACACCTCGTTCAACAAATTTAATCTGAAATAAAGATTTAAATTTATTTATATGTCTTTGAAACAAATGTTATTAACGTCACAAATATGCCCCTCTACTTCTTCCATCGCAGGCGATTGGAGATCAAACGGGAATGCACTGTGAGCAAAAGGGACAAAGCATTTGGACAAATTAAACAACTTCCATTGAATCATTCAAAATAGCTAGATGTCCAGAAGACGAATAAAGTGGGTCATGGACAATAGAGCCGTACGCCGTGTATTGAACGGTGCGGACACAATAATAACAAACCGGTTCCGATTCGAATAAAATTACAAAGGAACATTGAATTAGCGTTCGATTTAATTTTTTAATAAATAGATTATATCGTGTTACTGATTAAAGAAAATATACTTCGAAAAATGATACCCACATCACATTAGAAATTTCAGTTTATTCTATTATTGACGTCACAAATTCATGTCCTCTCCACCAATATTCATCCCTTTCATCTTCAGACGATCGAAGACAACATGCGGATGGAATGCAAGTGCCACGGTGTCTCGGGTTCCTGCGAGATGAAAACCTGCCGGAAGTCGATGCCCACGTTCCACAAATTTAATTCTAAATTTCTTATTTCTTAGAAACAAGTGTTAATGACGTCACAAATATGCCTCCCCACTCTATCTTTCATCTCAGACGATTGAAGATCAAACGGGAATGCACCCTGATCAGAAGGAATACAGATTTTGGACAAATTACAAATTAAACAATTTCCATAAAATCATTCAAAATCGCTAGATGCACAAACACACTCACACACACACACATATATCGTCAAAAATGATACCTGTATATCATGTTAAGCAATTTCCTTTTATTTTATTTAAATGATATATTAACGTGACAAATATATGTTCTCCCCCCCCCCCACCCTTTCCCTTTCCATTTCATTTATAGACGATCGAGGACAACATGCGGATGGAATGCAAGTGCCACGGCGTGTCGGGCTCGTGCGAGATGAAAACCTGCTGGAAGTCGATGCCCACATTCAGCGACATCGGCCACGTCCTCAAGGAGAAGTTCGACGGCGCCACCGAGGTCCAGTCCCTAAAGATCGGGTCCAGACAGCAGCTGGTACCGCAGAACGCAGACTTCAAGCCCCACACCAGCTCGGACCTGGTCTATCTGGTGCCGTCGCCAGACTTCTGTGAAGAGGACTTGAAGGTAGTACTTTTTGTTCACAAACTTTTAATAAGATAAGGGCGCCATTGCATAAAAAGGTGCGTTTGAACGCAAACCTGACAATTAAAAGCAACTCAATTTTCAAACAATCAGGAGCGCGTATTTTTATGCAATAGGGCTCTGATTGTAAAACGCCACCTCCAAATTTTATCGAAATCCTTTTTGTCAATTTAGATCGTGGACCCCGACAGTCGTTGATTAGCTCCAATGCTCTATCCTGTTCTTGTTGAACGCCAGGCAGGGTAGCAGAAATTCCCATATTTTGACGTATTTTGGTATAACGCTGCCGGGCATCGAATCCTGAACCTCCCAGTTGTGAGGCGAGCGCTCTACTGATTGACCCAATACACCAGTGTTCATGTAAAGAAACGATCAAGAAGGTTTAGTTTCATACCATTTTAAATTACTCCTTGCCTTTTCAGGATGTTGCAACATAAACTACTGTGATAAAATGAAAAAAATGTAAGTGATGACGTCACAAGACATAAACATAAATTGCATCAACTCGTTCATGTCCTTTAAAATCAAATTTGCATGTCCATCAAAATATAAGAAACATCATTTTATGTCTCTCAGAGACACAGAAACGTTTTTAATGATAGTAGGTTCTACATTACACATTTGTCTGAAAACATTATTTAGAGTTGTCGTTTTTAACACATGTTACAATTAAAATAGTTATACTTTGATACGTTCTTACTAGATTTCTATCAATCTTCATCCATGGTTTGTATGCTTGAGGCTGGGTACAGTCTGACATTTTCGAAAGCTTAATTGTTGGTTTTACAAGTTAAAAGCAACCTTTTCCTGTTTTCGTTGGCATGAAGTGCAAGACCATAAAAGACCATAGACGTGTTCAAAGAGCAGATTGTTTTTGTCGATTCTTTCTCTCTTTTTTTTTCTTCCCCTCTTCCTCTTTCCCATTCACCCACCTAGCAGGGATCACTGGGAACTCACGGTCGACGATGCAACAAGACTTCGAAAGCCATCGACGGCTGCGAGCTCATGTGCTGTGGCCGTGGCTTCAACACGCACATCGAGGAGGTGGTCGAGCGATGTAGCTGCAAGTTTCATTGGTGCTGCTACGTCAAGTGTAGGAATTGCCATCGGACGGTGGAGGTGCATACGTGTAAATGAGCACGCGGGACTGAACTTTGCGATATGCGCGTGTTGTGCGCGCGCCGTCGCGTGTGTATGATCGTTTTGCGCGATTCCGCATCTGTGATTGGACAATATTTATCGTCACGTGATGAAATGTCACGACATATTTTTTTAACAGTATTCATTTACATCTACGGAATGGCCTTATAATCTATGGCGTTTTGTATGTAGGGAATTGGCACGATTCTGGGGTGAAAATTCGGAAGTTTTACGAGCTTCATTCTACCGTAAAAACCAGCTTAGACCAAGCACAATTCGGGAAAATAGGACCTATATTCAACACTCATTTTTATCCAGTCGTCTTTAGGAGCTGCGATTCGGGAAAATATCAGACCCCTTTCAAACGTTTGAGTGTCCAAAAAGTGTTGATGTGTATTCTGCTCCTATAGCCCAGGGAATGCTCCATTTTAACATGTTGTAAGTGGAGATTACATGTACGTAATGCCTTGATATAACTTAAGATGTTAAAAAGTTCAAACAAATGTATATATTTGATGGCATGTTACAGTGATTGATAAAGACGACCATACCGTCATACCGCCGAAGAGCGCCGAAAAGTTACTCTTCGGCACTTTCCGACGTTTGGTAAATCGATTCCAAAAACTCTTCGGCACTCTTCGGCACTTTTCGGTAATATTGTGCCTTTAGTAAGACCCGATGAGGTGCTTTATCTTATTTTCATCAACATCGGTTAAATCAGTCAAAATTTACGACATACACTGTATTTTGCGGAGCAATGGCATGTTTTTCTGTTTCCCAATCTCAAACGTTGGCACTCTTTATCCGCCTTATCCTCATTTACAAGCATTATTCGGATTGCATTTCTTACTTTTTTAAGGTACCCTAAATGTTAATGAAATAAAAAAGAATAATCGAAAATAAAGATTTAAACAATTACTGAACAAAATCAATGAAGTATGTGAAAGAAAGGAAAATTAATTGACAAAACATGGAACGGAATTGAGAGGATAAGGAGTGGGCATATATCTGTTTTGGCATTAAAAAAAACACGTGCCATAACATTGATCTCATTGCTCCACAAAAAGAGTCACAGCTTTCGAATGGCTAAACCAACTTTGATAAAATAAAGCTCCTCGTGTAATTGAAAAAGAAATCTTTCTAAGAATTAGGTAAATTCATAAATATGGCTAGTTTTGGGGGATTATATTCACATGCTCTCTAAAAGCCAGTGTTCAAAGAATTTTAAACTAAAAATGGGATAAAGAAAAAAAGATATTAATAACTTTGATTATTGCTTTCCATACGGGCATAAAATCTACAAACTAGATATATGCATCCCCAGTGTTTATTTTTTACTTAACTAAACTTTTCGTAAGAATGTGTTTGTGAGTTGTATATTTCATTATATGTAACATGTTGTACAGTATTTGTTGTTTATATTTTGTCTGTTTCATGTCTTATGTAACGTTTTGTAGTACTGTAAAAATATTCAAACAAAAAGTTTTGTATTATATGTCAACATGTCTTCCTAACATGTATGTTGTATATGAAAAACAATATTCTGAGAAACTATTAAGCGCATGTAACCAATTGCAATGTATCACAGTTATATTATCTTGAATGATTCTTTGGTATATCATTGCAAATATGATAGCTAAATTAGATCGACTTCATTACAGTTTAGTAACAAAATAAAGATCCTACTAATAGAATTTACTTTCTACTAAAGTAGGATTCGCACTTAGATCCGATCTTACATAAGCTTATACATTAAAGCCGACTCATACCTTTGAGTTTTTAGCCTGCGCCTGCCGAGCGTTTTTTTACAATTAGAAACGCTCCCTTGACGCACTAAAGACGCAGGTCATACGGTGGATTGGTGTTCGGCGTACGCTCCTCGAGCGCAAGCCGAACGTCAGTCCACGGTCTGATCAGCATATACTGTGGGTCCAGGGAGCGTTTTAATATTCAAAATCGCTCGACCGAGGCAGGCTAAAAACGCAAAGGTGTGATTTGGCATCAACATATAAGCTTCCGTATTTTGTCGTAGCTTCTGTGGTTTCGGCTCTGATTGTGAACCCTGCTTAAGTTTTACAATTTCCACTCATTCCCGCGATACGGTTAAAAAGAGGGTTTTATTGAATAAACATATCAACAAGGTAAGTTAAACTTGAATTTGAAACCAAGCAATGTTGTATGTTGAATAAAACAAAATTCTCGGTCGATAATGTTGTTAATCCTCTACGCAAGTTCATTTTAAGTCATGCTGCAACAAAATGAGATATTATCCAATAAATGGATGTGTTTTATTCCAATAATAGTTGAATACAATATTTTCCGATATTTTTACTGTATATTATTTATATATCATACTGATTTGAATCCGAAAGTTAAACAATGAAAGTTTCTGAATCTGAATATTGTCCTCAAGAAAATTGTAATAAATGAACAAAATACGGACTAAATGAGCGAACCTGTTTTGATGTATTTATTCATTTCTATACAATATTGTGATTTTTTTTTATGGAAAAAGAAGAATGCCATTCATGCACTTTAAAATATAAATTTATGTCATAACCAAGCGCATAGTATCCGGCATTGCACTAAAACGGGGGAGGGGCCAATTGTGTTTTTAAAAAAAATTCTTGAAAGGCAATTGACAGACAAAAAAATGACTGTTACTTTTCGCCGCCATACTGACAAGCAAAAAAGAAAACAACAACAATAAAGGCGAAAAATGTGTCGCTTACTTTTCGTTCCATTTTCTATTTTTGTCTTTTCAAAAAAAATTAATGGGGCATCAGCCTCCNCCCAATTGGGAATTTCGCTTCGCTTCGAATATTGAAAGTTTAATTCTTTAGGAAAACATTTAATTTAAGATAGGGACCTTATACGGTGAGCCGTTGATCTTGCATTTGCCTATTTTGGAATTGTTGAGGAAGCATTTATGCCTTTAGAGGCCTGTAACATACAAGATACTTACGATAAATATTAATCGTAAGTCAACGGCAAAGTGTGTACATAAGAGATACAATTAATTGCAAAATTAATCTTATCTCTTTTTGTTACAGGCCCCTAGTTTGGTCTATTAAGAATCAAATTTTGAATATTCGATGAGAGAGCCCTATATTATGTATTATCCTAGTAGACATAATCTCCTTCATTATACAACGCCACAAATTCTGCCCCAGTAAACTCGTATTATTTTCATTATTTGGTTTCCATCAGCGATCCACCCGGCTCGTAAATATTGAACAGCGGTTAGCCATGGAGAAACAGAAAATACCAGATTTTATTCTGATGGGCAGTCACACAAACATAATAAAAATTTTACGGCGTACACTGATGCAGGTTTTATACGATGAGCTCTTAATTATAATTTATTCGGTATTTGTGTGGTATCTGATATGGTTAATGGTTAACGCATTCCACGGACAATAGAATATTTAAGATATGACAGTATTTGATAAAGAAGCTACTTTTCTAGTCATTCACAGGGCTCAATGAGCGTCTCAAAACGTTTTAGGTATCAAAGCTCTTATTTTTTTTTTTTGGGGGGGGGGTGTATTCTTTGTTGGCTTGCACATATTCATTACTTTGCAAAATATACCATACATCTCAGTTCCGCGGGGTCGTTGTACTTTAAACTATAAATTATAATGTTTTATTTGTTGAAGAGCACTGTTGTAAAATAATAACGGTTATCCACAATATGAAAAGAAAGAAGAAGAGGTCATGAAAGGTATTGAAATTTAAAATCACTGTAATTCACTTATTTTAATCTCTGACAGAACTGAAAATCGCCTTTCCAATAGAGATAAGATGTTGGAAAATGAAAGTTATACTCGATGCACAAGTGACAATGAATATATTCTAGGTCATTGACACCAGACGTGTGGAAATTGGTCGTATATCAAACCGTGAATGAGAAACGGAAACGGTGTGGGCGTGCGAAGAAAGATTTGTGCATCAATTTTCGATCTCCCTTTCACCATTTGAACTTGAACTTAAAGTTGAGAATGAATTGCATACGAGCTTCTGTCTTTGGCGCTATATAATCAGATTCTCAGACATTTGGCCAAAAGAATAACCATTTGCTATCAAAGTTGTGTTGGGGGCGTAAGCCCCTAGGGCCAGAGTTAGGGAACGCAACATTTCATGTAAAAAGGGCGCCAAAATTGCTGTGGCGAGACAAATTTGAGCTGATGACTTTCCATGCTATGCTTGTCAGCATATGCGGAGGGGGGGGGGGGGTCAACTTTGTGATATGTTGTCTTGTCAGCTATGTTTTGAAAGATATTCAAAGGGAAAGGCCACATTAGATTTGGAAAAAAAAACATGGCACGCGTCATCCCATATGGGTGAACGGGGGCAAAAAATCGGAGAACCCCCCCCCCCCCCCCCGAAAAGACTGGAAGGTGGTGGGAAAGGTATACAGATACCTAGAAGTTCGATTTTTTTGCGGGGGGAGGGGAACCGGGATCTGAAATTCTTTGCTTCTTTGCAAACGAATCATTGTAATTAAACACAAAATGCGTGATTGGGAAATTATTGATAACGCCCATAGCACTTGAAGATCTCGTTTATATAATCGACATTATATGTTTGGTAAGATTTGGATAAGTTTGGATACCCCTACCCCCACACCGACTACAAGGCCCCACTTTTTCATGACTTGATATTTTAGTGGCGTCACTTCGCCCTTGCAACAACGACGAACGTCTACCACACTGCCAAACAACATTGTCCAATTTCTCCGTATTCGTGTTTTTCTTCCTACAAAGAAAAACCAAAAAGTTACTAAAACTGACAGAAACTAAGTAAGAGTTACAACCCTGCTACCCGCTTGCGAAAATACCAAATAAACACATCAATCCAAACAGAGTTGTAAATTAAATGTCATCTGAGGCTATCAAACTGCCGTTAAAGTCAATCATCGTTATTTAGAGACGAGCCTTGTTTATTGTGTGGAAAATTATAGCTTTCTTGGTGGGACATTTCTTTTATCGTCTCAAAGTAAGGTGGAGGGATAAAGGGAAGATGAAAATGTAAAATGGTGAAACTCAAAAGATTTTAAGATTATGGGCGGAAAGGTGCATACAATCTTGAGGAAATGTGTGATTTCTCTTCTCATTCCATGTTTGATTTTACGAACTTATCAAATTCACGACCATTAACACAATCCAAACAGAAGGTAACAAAATGTTATGCTATGGCTCCTTTTAACCTTGTCTCTCCACATCTCCCCCCCCCCCCTCTTCCGTTTTATCTACCTTTTCTCCTTCATCTACCCTCTTAATTTACTGCATTACTTTTCAAAATTGTATATACCCCCTTCTCTCTCCGCAACCCATTCTGCTCCAAGTTACCCCTCTCTCTCCCCACCAATCTCTTTATCAGTACCCCACCCCTCCCCTCTCTCTCTCTCTCTCTCTCTCTCTCTCTCTCTCTCTCTCATGTCAAACAGTTTTCCTTCCATATGTTTTCTCCTTATTTATTTCAATTTCCATCACTCCCACTGTGTCTAAAAGGTTTTCACTTCCCCTACCCTCCAGATCTCTCTGGCACCATTCCTCCATTTGTACATTCAGAAATTTACCTCAACGTTTAAATATCTTGTTTGAAACCAGCCTAGTTGAGGACTGCCACTGCCTTATATATGTGGGGATTTCACAGATCACTCGACTCAACAGAATGTGTGATAGCCAATGAATCTTGTTGCAATTCGTGGTGGGAAGTTGATTCAGTGGGGTTGGGCGCTCTGTGTCATCTGTGTGTTCATGGTAGTGGTAGATATATTTGCAGTGAAAAGTCACAGAGTCCTCAATTGGACTAGTGAGAAGCCTCAGCAGATGACAATTTCAGACTTTCGCTGAGGCCCCAGTCACATAGGAACCCAGAAGCAAAACAATTCAACACAACTCTTTGTTCAGTTCACAGTTAGCTGTCTGCCAACAAAGAGTCGTGTTGAATCGTGTTGCTTTCGGGGCCCAATGTGACCGGGGCTTTAGCCTCTAGCCTGAGAAAGATATTTTCAAAGGAAGTCTCGTAATAATTAAAATATGATATAATCTATTTCCGTAAAATCAAGTCGAACACAAATTCAATGCTCCTTGTAATGATATCGAAATCGGAATCGGTTTAGGATTCCTGTGTCTGCACAGTCCAATACATGGCGTACAGATCTACTGTCCCATGGCCCACGGCATTTTACAGAATGGTTTAAATCGTGTTTTAAGTATTGTTAAATAAATAATAGACACAATGGGCATCTTGCAACATTATTACACTTGTGAATTTTACAATCATTTATTCATAGATTGAGTTTACAGAAACAATCATTCAACAGGCACCAATGTCCTGACATTTACTCTGTACAAGTTTATCAGCATGTAAACTAAAAATTGTGAAACAAATGTTGGGGACTAAATAAATACTGGTAAGTCATCATTTTGATACAAATGCACTTCCCTGTTATACAAAGCAGTAACAGCTTGCTAGCCTTTACATTCCTACTTTATAGCGTTAGGTATTTGCTTAATTGATAAAATGTTCCCTTTAATCATGCTTCTTCCAGCACAAAATCAAACTAATTTCCATGTAAACAAAGAAATCTAAACATGGAGTCAGACCTACCTCAGCAGGTACCTGTCTATGGTAACCACCTGTCTGCAGTCGCCACCACATCGGTCCCCCCGAGATGAAAAGATGTGTTATAGAACCTGTCTATTGAGGTCACCTGTCTACAGTGGACACTTGTTCTGTTTCCCTTTGGCGGCCACTAGAGATGGGTTTGACTCAATGTTTAGTCTAGTATTCTATAATTGCATAATTTTCCTGATGCATGGACAACTGACCAAATATTGGAAGGTTTTTGCAAAGAATCTGCACAAAAATAGATTGGGTGCTTTCATATTCCCTATCAAGTAACCTTTCCTCACACACAAATTTCCTCTTAGCTATGTGTTATAGAGAGGCTTCAAATTATGAT
Source organism: Temnopleurus reevesii (assembly GCA_036244855.1). Taxonomy (NCBI): domain Eukaryota; kingdom Metazoa; phylum Echinodermata; class Echinoidea; order Temnopleuroida; family Temnopleuridae; genus Temnopleurus; species Temnopleurus reevesii. Next base: position 108,759 of record BQKZ01000646.1, read on the forward strand.
TTAGCCCCACCATTGATACAGGCTGAGCTAGGTAAATTTTCTTTTCTCACAGGTAATGGCAAAGAGGGTTGAAGCAACATTTTGTCCAAGGTTGTGTTCTTATATCTAGAAGTCATAGATCTAAGAACCACTGTACGAACGACTGGTGATCCTTTCTTCCATGCGATTCAGCGCCAGGAGTTATCATTCAGCGCGAGAAAAGATCCAAGTATTTTGTATAGTCGTTCATAGATCTACACAAAGCTTTATGAAACACAACCCAGGACAAGTTTATACTGCATATGGGCAATTGCGGTGCCAAGCACCTTTTAACCCTGGGCTAACCAATTGTGTCAGGGATGGGCTGAAGAATAGTACAGGGCTAGCGATAGTCCTTGTTTAAACTTAGTTTGTGAGAAAAGGGTTAAGTCAAAGTGAAATGTTATTCTTTTTCTTGTATCTGAATGGTATATTGAACGACCTGAAAAATTTTTTGACAAAAAACATTTATTCAGTCAAAAATAAGAAAGAATTTAATTTCGTTCTTCTTTACAAGGATAACAAATTGATAAACACATAGGCCTGTGTTCCAATAGTAAGCAAGGTTTCACTTAGTGCTAAAAAATTAAACCAGGCTTTTGAACAACCATAACTTTGTATGGGATTTACTAGTAGTCAAGCATAGCTGCTGGAATAAAGACCATGAATTTATGAACTGGAATAGTAGAATCTAATTTAGTTGTATGTCATGTAGCGTGGAGTGGAGCTGAATTTAGCATAGGCCTTGATGACTTTGTTGATTGCCTCTCTGAAATCCTTTTCACTGGCAACCTTCTTCCTGGCTCTGATGGCAAACATACCAGCCTCTGTGCATACACTACGGATCTCAGCGCCTGGATTATTAAAGATAAAAAGAAAATGAATTGAATTACTTGGAGCAAGGATAGAGACACTTGTAATATAAGAGAAAAGAGTAATTCACGCTAGTTGTATGTCATGTAGCGAGTAGCGGAGCTGAATTTCGCACAGACCTTGATGACTTTTTATTTTGGTGTTTCTATAAATGAGGGGGTCAGTTCATGACATTATTTTTCTCTGTTGCATTGTAAAACCTCACCTTTTTTATTATCCTGCAGGCTAGGTACATGTGGAATGAAATAAGCTGATTCTAAATTTGATATTGCATACTTCATTTAATGGTCATATTATGCATATAATCGCCAAGCCCATGAGGTCATGAAAAAGGTGTGGTTTCATAATCTAACATGGATCCTAAAATGTCACAAACTGACCCCCTCATTAATAGAAACACACATATAGTTAACTCTGACGAAGATGAACTTGTCTAAAGTCAAATAATCACCAAGGTATGTGAATTTTTTAACGAACAAATCATATAAAACCTGTGTTGTTACCAATTCTAAGTCAAATTTCTGTAAAGTCGAACAGATTCTTGTGGTTTCAAGAGATTCAATTGAAGCAGTTTCCTGTATATCATGTTTTCTTATGCGTTCTCCATATTAATATAATATAAGATTTTACTTTTTGAGTTTTCTTTTCTTTTCTTTTTTATTTGTAAACTAATTCCAGAAGGTAGGCATACATAATAATAAAAGAAGTCATTTTACTAACCTGTACAGTTTGGACACAGTCTGGCGAGTAGTTCATATCTGATATCCCTCTCTACGCTCATAGATCTGGCATGAATCTTGAAAATATGTGCACGGCCCTGAAAGAAAAGGAAACAAAAATGTAATTCACATTTATGAAGTACCTGTGACTACCGATTTTCTTCTGATTTCTGTCCAGAATAAGAATGATAATGATTATTCAATATGATAATAACAATAATATGAATGAATCTAAGCATGCCTGCTATCTAGTTATTTTTTCAGAGACGTGGAGGATGAAAAAGAACAGAAGCTAATTTACGTACAAAGGAATGTGAAAAGGTATATCTGAAGACTGAGTTTAAACTTCAATTGAATGATTTTTGTGTTGGGTAGATAAATAATTGAATAATTCTTGCCTTATCCCAACATAGATTAACACTGATTGACAGTGCTTTACCGAATCGAGCCCGCCACTTCCATCAGCTCTCGGTGGTCTAGTGGTAAGACACCTGTCTAGTCATCAGGAGATCATGGGTTCGATTCCTAACCGAGAATGCCCAAGATTTTTTTCTCAGCTTCTCGGTAAAGCACTGTCAATCAGTGTTAATCTATGTTGGGATAAGGCAAGAATTATTCAATTATGAGTTTAAACTATTCTAAGGAACACGCATAACAAGTATTAACAGGAAAAAGAGGAAAACTGGCAGCAAAATCATTTTCACTGAAAGAACATTTCACTCTCCAAGGCAAGAGCATCCTAGTACCCGGGGAATGTTTATAAAATATTAATTTCCTAACTAGATCTTTAAATTCCATCCAATTCATGTACATATGGAAACATCTGGCTCAGGCAATATTCTGGAGAAGTCCGAATGAGTAAAATGTATAAGTAAATTGTACAATTTCCAAATCAAGTTTAAGATGTTCAGGGAGTAATTTACTCATACGAAACAAATTAAGGCACCACTTCTATCTCAAACTTGTCAATAAAACTCACCTCTAAATCTGGCAGTCCAAATTCCACTTTCCTGTCCAACCTGCCTGGCCTGACGAGGGCGGGGTCTAGCGTGTCCGGTCGATTGGTAGCCATGAGAACCTTGATGTTACCACGGGGATCGAAGCCATCAAGCTGGTTGATAAGCTCCAGCATGGTTCGCTGGACCTCGTTATCACCACCGGCTCCATCGTCGAAACGTGCGCCTGAATGAGATAACATTGCAATAAATTGCAATAGATTGGACTAGATTATATTTTATCAAGTAGCTAAATTGTGTTCAGGGGCTATTTGCCTGATATTTATTCATTTCACATGTCTAAAAAAGTGGTAGCCCAATCAAAATAGCACCTTTTTTAAAGGAACCTGAAAATGGTATTATCTACATCCTGATGTCCTGCATTAATTCATATCGACTCGTACATTGATTTTGATTTGATTTATTTTAGTGAAACTAGCAACCCTAAACTGAATACTAGTATTCAATTGAGAATAGATAAGAGTGGATTATATTTTCAGGATGCAAATTTAATCCATCACCTTTTGTTTGGTATGGAAAATGTGATTTTAATCAGATCCTAATCCTAATCTCCTGCTAATTCAGATTTTCATCCTTTTGGTTACTTCAGAAACCCAAGTAGAGGAAGGTGGCCCAGGTGTTCAGATGATTGAGCCACAAGAATCAGATCCACACAATTTTTATCTCAATTCTAATGGAGAATAGCCTAGGTCTTCTTAATCCTAATCTGGTACTAATCCAGCTTTTTATCCTCTTACTCAGAAACCCCGATGACCGATGAGTCTGAGGAAGAGGATGAAGGCGGCCCAGGTGTTCAGATGATTGAGCCGCAAGAACCCGAGCCGATCAACCTAGATCCGAATGCATACGTAAGTTGTGAGAAAAAACATTTAACAAAAACAGCATGCCATTTGACAATTAGTTGACCCTTTCTTTACCCAACAGGGTACTACAAACTCACATCCCCAAATGCCCGGGCAAGAAAATTGAGCCATGGGCAAGTAAATTAAATTATAATTTGCCAAGTTGGGTAAGTAATCGTTATATAGATCAAGTTTTCCTTTGTCGAAGTATAAACATTCTTAATTATAAATTTCTTATTTCTTTTCAATATCCAGAAGTAGCGAGAGCTATGTATTATTCAGCCATCTTCACTGATGGTTCAGTCTAGATTAATTGATGTGATTTAAGTAAATGCGTATGGAGCTGCTTTTGTCTCTGCTTTTAAGTTTTGGGCAAGAGACATTGGTGTCTGGGCAAGTGATTTGAAAAGCCACTGGTCTCTTGACCAAGGCCTTTACCAGTATTTGAGAAATAGTTAATAGATCCCAATTATTATTTCTGTGTAAATAATCCTGATTTCGAAAGACTGGTACACCCACTACTATCTTGTTTTTATGTTTTTATTTTTTTCATATTTTTGTAGGATGTCGATCTGACTCACAAGAGGGTGGTCTGCCTTGTTGGATTTGAGGTTCTGCGACAGGTTGAAGTAAGTTTAAAGTTTCTGTATAATAATGATAAAAATGATATAGTGATAATTATGATAATAATAATACAGGGAGAAATTTCACTTTTCACATTNTTTTATTTCCATTTCAATATCATTTTCACAATTTCAACAACAAATTATAATCATTTGCAAGAAAAACAAAAATATTTACAAAGACAGGTCATGATACATAATGTTTGAAAAGCAGGTGATAGAGAGATGGAGGGGCATGCCGAAAAAGCGAGGCTTGTAGAACGCATGCCCCTTCTTACATTAAGATTACTAAGGGTTACAATTTGTGAAAACACAAGACAGAACAGTCCACAGATGTTTCCTACCAATTAAAACTTGAATTTGTTTACATTTCAACAATATGAAAGCATTTACCTCCAATTGCATCAATTTCATCAAAGAAGATTAGACACGCTTTCTTTCCTCTTGCCATCTCAAAGAGTTCTCTCACCATTCGGGCACCCTGCAAAGACACAATTCATCAGAAGGGTCATTCCCATTGAGTAATCATAGCACATCTTTTCCTATATTTCCAAGTTTTCGCCTTAGGAGAGAATAACCTGATTTACTGAATGATATTACAAATTCATCATTAATATGTGAAAATAAAAAGAGAAAGACTATATAAACTCTATAGTTTATAAAATGCCTCATAAATTTACTGAATGTGAATTTCAATTACATATTAAATGCATGATCAGCTTTTCAAGATTATTGTAGCACTAAGATGGTGCTGAAAATAATTTGTGATCGATGTGGCAATCCTATTATCACGCAATATGTACATTTAAAAAGTTGGGCAAGTAATAACAATTCTGATCAGCAGATGTCAACCAACTGAAACTTACAGGCAATCGCTATTTTCTTGCTCTATCCACTACATTTTTAGTATTCAAAAATTTATTTTCTGCTTGTTCAGAAATTGCAATAAACTCTAACATCTCTTACGCACAGCATTTTCCCTCTTTACAATACATAAAAAGTTTTATTTCAAATATTAAAAAAAAATTAACTCCAACAATTTTCGACAGGGGCTTTTGACTCACCTCTCCTACATATTTCTGCACAAGTTCTGATCCAATCACCCTAATAAAGCAAGCATCCGTCCTGTTCGCTACAGCCCTAGCACACAGTGTCTTGCCGGTACCCGGTGGACCATATAGTAGCACACCCTTGGGAGGTTCGATACCTAGATTGACAAACCTCTCGGGCTACAAAGGAGGGAAGGAAGAAAAAATATTTGTTTATTATTTGTCACAGAGGAGGGTTAAAAAGTATATTAAATCACCCTAATAAGGCAAACATCCGTCCTGTTCGCTACAGCCCTAGCACACAGTGTCTTGCCGGTACCCGGTGGACCATATAGTAGCACACCCTTGGGAGGTTCGATACCTAGATTGACAAACCTCTCGGGCTACAAAGGAGGGAAGGAAGAAAAAATATTTGTTTATTATTTGTCACAGAGGAGGGTTAAAAAGTATATTAAATCACCCTAATAAGGCAAACATCCGTCCTGTTCGCTACAGCCCTAGCACACAGTGTCTTGCCAGCACCAGGTGGACGGTATAGAAGTACACCTTTGGGCGGTTCAATACCTAGATTGAATGAATGAATGAATGAATGAGTCTTTATTTCATTTCAATTCCATGGTTAACAACAACATCAATAACGATAAACATAATGAATGGTTGACAATCATCATCAAAAACATTGTAAATAACAGAGACACATTATAAGCATGGAAAGCGCTCTGGAACCATACCTGTGTATTGAGCGCTATATAAGTATCCATATTGTATTGTATTGTATATAATTGATGAGTGGAAAGGAAATGTGGTGACCAACTAAAAGCTAAGCTTGTGGGCTGCTGGCCACCATGAACAAAATAATCATATAAGTAGGAAACAATGTAGGAGCATAACCATAACTATGTACAGAATTTACAACAGAACAGATAAAAGTAAAGAATAAAACAATTTG